>JABASP010000123.1:0-78905 GCA_019776565.1 Sminthurinus signatus
TTCATTTTCTCCTTTCCACATGAACAAATCAACAGAGGAAAAACAAAGGGGAAAGAAATGAGGGAACAGAGCGGAGAAAACTGGAGGGGAAAGATGAAAACCCACGTAGATACATGTCTATTCCAAGAAAAGAAAGAGGAGAAGAAGAGAGGAAGAGGAGGTTATCTAAATAAAAGGAGATGTGTATAGTGTATAATGCATAATGGACATAGTCTGTACAAAATACGAAATGCATATTATTATTATGTATTGGTATCCAACTTTTAGTTGGGGAAAGCGGAAATGAAACTCGGTTTGTTTGCTTTCTCTAATTCTTATCAGAGATCACAGATCATACGGACGTCATATAAGTGACATGCATAGGTTCTAGATTCTAGATTCTAGTTTCTGAATTTGTATGTACATAATTGTATTCCATGTTCCATGTTTTATAGCCACGGAAACTGTTGTTTTAGTCTTGGTAAGTAGGAATAAAGTACTTTTTGGCACTTTTTATGTATCTTTCATTCAACATGTGCTCCCTCCCTCCCTCCTCCTCCTGTTTTCTAGATCGTTGGTTAATTCTCTGGCTCAAAAGTACTAACATTATGTACATATACTGTATACTTTACATTTTACATACTTTGACATGAAAAATAAACAAGAGGCTCAATCAATTATAAACCGTTTATATTCCAAGTAAAAGGAAACCAACTAAAATACAAAATATAATAGTAATAGTACAGGTGTTGACTCTTTCATTCTTGTTCTTGGATTTTCTACTCTTTATCATTGTTGGGAAAAAAACGAGTGACCAGTTAGGAATGAAAAAGGAGAACAAAAAATGTCGGGTTGCAACCAAACCAAACAGAGCTTCAAAAATATAAATAAAATACAGGAAATTTCTTTACAGCTTTCTCACACAAAGGGGTAAAAAAGGAAAGCTGTCATTATCTTCGGAATTAACGTATTTTGTACCTGATTTGAAAACCCTGACTTTTTACACAAGTTTGGTTCAAACAGGGATAGTGATGACGGTGCTTGAATTTAGAATCTATTCAGTAAAAAAACCATCACCATTGACAAAGTTGCCTCACAGTGGATTTAAAAATAAATAATTGATGCATACGAAGCAAAACCTGGAATAGGATTGAGAATTGAGATGAAAAGAAATCATTAGCTCACATCAGTTGCTGATTGATGTAAAATGACGAATGACGACTGATAAATGATGACTGATGAAAGCGACCAAAATTCAGCTGTTTCAGCAACCAAAATCTATAGAAAGTAGAAAGTTAACTAATAAACAATTCTGAAGCTAGATTTTAGACTGTTTACTGTTTACTATTTGCAGGCTGGTGGAATTCAGCCATCTCAGCTCTTTTTCATGCATTCCTTTGAAATTGCAACTCTTATTATTGAATACCGACAAAGTTTCATTCCATGTAATTTTAAACTAGGAAGTAATATACAGAGAACATTGAGAAAATCGTTCAATAAGCGTTAAAAATGCAATCTACGGTATTTTAGCAATGCAGAGTTGACTATGTAAAGAAGGAAATGAAACAAGTTGTTTTTTATTCATATCTTTAGTTACTTTGGACTCTAGACGATACACCGTTCACTGTCGACTGTGGAATATGAAAGGAATAGGACTGACGAGCGGAAGATGCAACATGATTAAACGTTAAACGTTAAACGGGATCAATATTTTGGATCCGGCTCAAATTGTGTTTACTCCTTGTTTTGTGTAAACACTAAACAATCCATAAATTGTTAAACAAAATAATACAGAATATAGAGCCTCAAGCTGACGCAGACGCATTTTTACATGGATTGCATCTATCTGTATTATTTTGAAACAGGAATAATGATTTATTTCTCAGTGTTCAGATATGAGTTTAGAATTCAAGGGATTCTTCATTCAATCTACGAGCTATAGAATCTAAAGTTCCAGCGAACACTGTATATACTGTACACAGTACACTGTACACACATAGACTAGAAATTTTACAACTCGAGAAATAAGCTACTCCACTACTTTTTACTTTGATTTCCTTGTCTTGGCTTTGCTTTGCTTTGCTTTCACTGCCAATTTACGAGAAACAAATTGAATGCGGCAGTGGATGCATCTTTTAGTCTTTTTTTCAAACACTTTTAAATTTCAAGCTATTTGGTTCATTTGTGTATCCAGTAAATCAGAGGTACATCAGACATGTGAACTGCATACTCAACTACATCACCTTCAAAGTTTACAACATGTCCTATTTTCTGTTTTTTATTTTAGATTTAGACTACACATAAATTGTGTTAGGCCACTTTAAAGAAGGGAAGCAAAATTAAGGTAGACCAACACTCCACACTCACATGGTACACCTCACACGTACAAATCTACTCCACTCACATCTTCAGATTCAGAGAACTGCCAAGTTCAATAGTATTTTTTTGGGAGCAAACCCACACACATGTTTGCTGTGGATGAAAGAGAAAATTAGATACGAAATACATGTACTGTATTTTGCTTTCTCCACTCTGCATTCTATTTCATATCTTTTTTTGTTGCTAAAAAATAAGTCACAACTCCAATTCTCATTTTCTATTAAGCACGTCTTCAACTGCAAGTGCCGAAAATTTTACTGCACACTCTTTTTCTTGTAATCCTTTTAATTTTTATATAAAATTTTAAATGGGGTACAAAACATGTGTACAATTATAGTAAAAACTAAAGACGTTTTCAAAATGATTCAGAATATAGTTTCATTTCTTGTCTCAAAAGTAGTGGTCAATTCCTAGTTGTATCATCAGTTTAGCCTCCTGAGCAAGTCTCAAGTCTCAAGGTTCAAGGTTCATCAATGAGTCCGAGATTCTTCATAGTAAATGTTGTAAAGGTTTTCAATGACCGGACCAAACACCAGATCGGTGATGCTACGTTTAAATTATATGCTCATCATTCTCCATTCTCCATTCACTTTCTTCCTTTTGGCTTTTGGCGCTTTCCATACTTTATACGTTGCTGTGTATAGTGTATACATTGTACATTGTACATACAAAGTCCACATGGTAGAGTGGGAAATGAAATAGCATAGATTAATGAATATCTGTCTCATCGCGCCCATGATTAACGTCACGGAAGTTAATCACATGGAGAATGGAGAATGGAGAAAGTGGAGTAGAGTAGAGGAAGAGAAAATAAACTTTGATAATCGCCCAACTAGTCCCTACACAAAACACACAGTACACAGTACACAGGAATACAAATAAAAACATGTATCGGATCACGGACGTCCAAACCAAAGGAAGAACATATGTACAATGTACAATGTACAGGAATGTGGATAAATGTGTACAAAGATCTTGTACACATTAGCAGCATACATTGTACATTGTACATACCTCTTGTTGCTGTACACTTTAATTGATGAACACGGCAGACCATTAGTGGGTGTCAATGATTTCAAGCTCCCTGATATCCACACAAACACAAACACACACACAAAGACAGCCATTGGATAGTGCATTAGTACATACTACATACTGTATACCGTGCACATTGTACAGGTTGATCCACAGGGAGAAAGCATATGACGAGGTTCTGCAGAACTCGGAATTCTGAATTCTGAATTAATGATACATTTTGAAATTATCATAATGATGCAGTAAGTGGAAGTGGAGGAAGGAATGTGAGGCTGGAGACAGGAGGAAGGAATCCACTCAAAAGAGTTATAACTTGAAACTATTTGTACATATCATTTACACGTGTTCAATGTCAACACACCTACATCCAACATTCTACATCCACAATCCACAATCAACCAGAGGAAAAGTCATCAATCATGTGTACAAAATACCGTACACTTTTTACTCCTCATGTAGATTGTACGTGGGAAATTTCTATAGCTTTATTAGTAAATGACCGGGTCTGAACAAACTAATAATACCAAAGGAAACTATAGGATCGGAAAATCCAAAATGTTTTTGATTCCTAGTTTGCGATTCTTGATTCTTGATTCTTGATTCTTGACTCTTGACCTCGATTCAAAAAGTCAATCTTAAAGTACGATATTTTCTTGTTCGGTGTTCAGTGTTCAGTGGAGCGGCTCCAAAGGGGAAAAGCAATTGATATAATATATTATATTATTAAATTAAATCACAGGGAAACTAAACTAATAATAATTAAAATGAGCATATCAAGGTAGAGCTGTATGATGTTTTGTTCCTTCACTCATAGTTTCTCCCATGCTCAAGACTTGAGCTTTTCCTCCTTCCTGTTGTTTACGTTATACTTTAGTACTCGTTTAGCTACAACTGTACAAGGCTTTGTATCGTAGAGCTTTGTAATTCTCTGCTGTCCATTTGGTTGTTTCTTGGTTGTGTACAACTGTTTCTTTTTTCTTTTTCTTCGTCTTCTTTATTTAGAGAAGTAGATGTCAGATGTTGTGAGTGAGTGAGTGCCCACGTAGAAAAAAACATATATGTACATTGTGCAAGGTACATAAAGCTGTCTAAATGATGTGTTGTGTGTGCTCAAATCGACGTTAATGTTCATTAGAGAAAAAAAACTCGGACTTTCTCCTATCAGTCAAATGTGTAGTCAAGTGAAAGACGGAGGAAGAAGTACAAGTAGAAGAAGAAGAATTGCTCCAAAGAAAAAAAGAAATATAGCGCATGCCAGATGCCAATACAAATAAAAATACGAATACGAACACAAATACGAATGCATATGGATAAAGTTTGTTCCAATGCCAAATATGTTTTCCTCATTCACAGAAAAAATACAAATACATAAATAAACTACTTCCACACGTTTTTCTTACAGGTTTGAAAAATTATACGAATGTATTAGTAATTAGTACGCTTATCATGGTGGATAATTCTATACAAAAAGTTCACAATTTCATAACTTTTGTAACAAAAGTGCATACAATCATGTCGTTTTTATTTCATACGTCGTAGAAACTACACCTTGGCATTTTCCTTCATAAATTATGACTATTTTTACGAATATTTCCATGTCCTAATACAACGACATCCTCCAGCGTTTTCCATCTACGATTTAAAAGGTAATAAAAAAGAGAGAAAACCAAAGAAAAATACGAGTAAGATTTTTTCGATGAGAACTAAAAAGGAAACAGTGAGCATGACCACAAGATTAAAGCAAAAGTTGTACTATTGTTTATTGTTTATAGATAAATGACTTTGGATGTGGTTCACCAGAACTCCATTCCTTTGCTCCCAATTTGTCAAACTGTTTGGTACTGGGTCAGTTGAATGATCCTGGTATTGTTGTAAATACCGACAGGATTTAAAACTATTTATGTTAAGCACATGAGGGATGCGTCCACCCCGCCATCTCTTGAGTCAGCCAGTTGATAGAATTTCCAATTTCCAATACGACTCGTATTCATGTATTGAGTATTGAGTATTGAGATTCAAGATGCAAGAATTGAGATTTGAGCGTTGAGACTTGAGGTTTGAGAGAATGAGAATGAATAGGAGAAGAGGAACGTGGATTTCAAAAGAATCTCCTCTTCTTTCTTTCCACACATACTCATACTCATGTACAATGTACAATGTACAATCTACATGTATTTATGTATGCACTGTTAGGCATTGTATGAGGTAGATTTGTAATATATTCTGTAGGTTTTTTACTGTAGGAATCCACGCTTCTTCCTGTGGGTTGAATTACAGATGTATAAAGGAGAAAGTAGAAAGTAGAGTGCGGTGAAAGTCTGTATGCTGTAGTCTGTAGTTTGTAGGACAGATAGAAAGCACAAGAGCCTGTAAGTGCTGTAAGTATTATAAAGCTGGATAGTAATAGTAATAGGAATACCAATAGCAGTTGAGCTGAGCTGAGTTGAATGGAGTCGAGTTGAGTTGAATCGAGTACAGTCGACGAGTAGTTCGGTTGGAGTTTGGTCCTGTACAATCCACAATGTACAATGAATGCAATATCATGGAAGGCGAGAGCAAGAGCGAGAGCAAGAGCAAGAGATTGAGAGCGGAGGAGAGGCAGAAAGAGAAGGAACTAGTTCAAGGATCTTTCTGCCTTGATGTACACTGTACATTGTACATACACATGTACATAGCGATCCTTGCCTCGCTCTCTCTCTGCCTCTCTCTCTGTCTTGTTCTTTGTACTCCTAACTATTGTCATTGTCTGTCCTGCTAACGGGAAAATTTTGAAATCTAAATCTAACACACGGGCACACACTTCCAAGTACCAAGTATCTAGATGGTAGATGAGAGTACCTTCTCTTTTTCATCCTCTCCATGTCCATGTCCATGTCGATTTGGGTTTGGATTTGGATTTGGGTTTTGGTCCATGTTCCATGTTCCATATTCCATGTTGCACAGCGGAATCGTATACAATGTACAATGTACAATACAAAATATATGGGGGAAGTAGAGGTGCGTTCCGTTTACTTTCCCTACATTATTCAACTTGACTTTGGGCATACAGATGTACAATGTACAATATACAACGATCAAGAGTAGGATGATATCAAGTGAAAGAGAGGAAGAGAAAAGAGAAAAGTCCAAGTGGAGTACCTTCCTCTTCCCTGTTCTCTCTTTCATCCTCATCCTCATCCTCATTTTCATTTCCCATCCTTTCTGTCTCCTAGTCATTTTTCCTTCTCAAGTCCCCACTCTCTCCATCTTCTTTTCTTCCTCTCCTTCCTCTTTACATTTATGCAGTTAACTATGGGGTTTTCAATTGCCCTGCTCCACTCTCCACTCTCCAGTCTCCATTCCCTTTCACTCTCACCATTATCAACTTGTTCCACTTTTCATCATGCATGCCATGCACAAAGCAGAAAGCAGAAAGCACAAAGCACAAAGGACAAGAGCCAAAGCCCAAAGGATGGATGGTTATGGATTTGAATTGATATGAATATCCGGAATTTACTTTTCAAATAGAAATGTATCATAAATCCTGGATTCTGGATTCTAGATTCTAGATTCTAGTGTATGTATAATGTATAATGTACAAGGTTCATTAGTACTCATGTGTGCTCTTACTCGTACTCTTCCACCTTTGTACTAGTAATTCAAGTTACTTTTGGCAATGTGGAGAGTGGAGAGGTTAGAGCGTGGAGAATGAAGAATGAAGAATGAAGATGAGGAAGGATGTGAGACACTAGAAAGACTTCTTGTACTATCCGCTTTATCATTCTTTGAAACTGCGTATTATGTATTATGTAGATTTTATCCTAATTTTGGATAATAGCAGTAGGATTTGGTAATATAAAATATCCAATAATACTAGTAATAAATACTACAGTTAAATAAATAATAAAGGCAGAGTCATCCCTTTTTATGCCGATTCTGCAGTCTACTGGATTGAGCTTCCAGTCAAAAGTGGAGCTGAAATCTGAAATGACAAGGACAATAACAGTGATAATGCTAAGGAACAATAAGACAGTTTTAACTGTTTTAATGCGAATTTTAATTTTAAATGCTTCAGTAGAAAATAAAAATACTTGACCAAACCAAAACAAATAAAGCCAAGAAAGGTGAATGAGCATGATTATATAGTGTACAATGTACAATGTACAGAGGAGATGGGGAAAATACTTTTTCTCTACTGTACCTCACCTCATCTCACCTTCGGTTTTCTACGGTACGACAAAGTCCATGAACTGAGTTGAATTTTTGTTCGCTAGTAGTTTCATTAATAGATTAATAGTTACAACATACAATATACATTATACAATGTAGGGTGTACTTTGTACTTTGTACTTTGTACAGTGTGTGTAGGAATGATGAATGAATTTATGAATTTGAATTGTTATGTACATTCATTTTCCTGGAGCCAAATACAAGTACAAGTATATGACATGCGTGTACGTATGTATGCAAGTCTAAAGGTATGGAGTATGGAGTATGGAGTATGGACTATGGAGGTATGTAAGTTTCATATGCGCGTGAACATGAACTAGTGAGATCCGCTTAAAACCAGCTATTCCTCTCCCTACTCTTACGTATTACGTATACTTTCCCCAAGAGGAAGATAGTGAGTAAAAAAAACAGAGAGGTGAAAATGTTGGCAAAGTTTTTTTTATCTGTGGATGCAAGACGAAAGACGGGATGAAAATGAAAGCTCTATCACTTACTATGTATGTAGATGTATACATACATATTTTATATAGATAAAGATATACTGTGTTATCTCACAGTTACGTACATATGAATGTAAGGTTGTGGAAGTATGGAGTATGGAGGTATGCCTTATATTTATGTATATGTAAGTAAGCTGGCTGATATGCACATATCATGTATGAAATGTATAGAGAGATGAGAGAAAGGGAAAGCTAAAGGTAGAGAAAGAGCACAAGAGAAGAGGGAAGAGAGAGGAGAGAGGAGAAGTGAAAGGAGGAGAGTATGTACAAAAGGGAGTATCGATCAGTTCTCTTCCATGACGCTCAGACTCCTGGAAAATGTCGCTTTAGGATGGAGAAGCAGTGGTCTTCGCGCACATCACAATCTTCAGGCCCAGGATTGCAGCCTCAGCCTCTCTTCATCCAACCAAACCAAACCGAACCAAACCAAACCAAGCCAAGCCAAGCCAAGCCAGCCAGCCTGCTTTTTCTTTCACTTTCCCTTCTTTCCTTCTTTCCCTCGTTCTGTCTCTCTCTTTCTGCCTACTGCTGCTGCTTCATTTCTTCCAACATCCAACTTCCAACTTGAGCCTCCTTTTGCTCCACATATCTGCCCTATATAGACAAGTAGAGAATTCTCTCCATTTCGCTCTCCCTGTGTTCTATAAACATGTATATAATATCCAGGAATGAAGAGCTGGTAGATGGTGGACGAGGAAGCCATCCAGCCGGAGAGCTAGTGAGTGAGGAAGTGAAGGAAAAGGAAAACCTAAGCTAAAAATTCCAGTCATGGGATTCAGGCCAAACTTTACTCCAGCCTCCGTCCTCCATTCTCCATTCTCCATATACTCTTGCATAATGTATGTATACTATCCACGGTACGTGGTACGTGGTACGCGGTACATGGTACATGAAAAAGGAAAAGTGTACTAAAGTCAAAAACAGAGCTAGAACGACATGCCGGCCTTCATCTCACATCTCATACTATACACTGTAAACTGTACACCACATCATCTCTTTTCCCCACTCCTTTTCCTTCTTTCCTTCTTTTCTCCAGTTCTCCAATTCTCCAATTCTCCTGTTCTTTCTCTTTCTCTTTCCATTTGGTCCTATCCTAACGTCTATCTGGCACATTTATCGCTCTCTGATTTCCTCTATCAATTATTCAACTATTTTGCAAACTGTCCTTCTCACCACAATCATCCATTCTATGAAAATACGAAAATGCCAAAATGCCAAAATGCCAAAAATCCAAAATCCAAATCCATGTCAGAAAACCAACTCAACCTTAAAACTTTTGAATTAAAATATTGATATAAAATTTTATCAAAATGTCTTCTTTTTTTACTTGTTACTTGAGTATACATTATGTATCAATCCAAAATTAGAGACAATATTCCTGACCTTGTTTTCATCTCACTTTCATCCACTTCAATTTACAAACATGCTATTTGATTCTAAAATTTATCTATCTAGAGAGGGAGAGAGACAAAAGTGGATATTGCATTCCTTTAGTGACATTTCTGTAGTTTATCTGCATACAAATTGGAGGACAGGGGCTATGGAATTGAATCCCATTAATTTATTTACAAGGCTAATAAGTATTCCTTGATATAGATATAAAGATTAAAGATAGATAAAAAGATAGATGGAGAGCGGACCAACTGAAACTTGAAAGAAAGTAGACAAACAGGAAGGAAAACTAGAAAACTAGAAAAAAAGAAAGAAAGAAAGAAAGAAAACGAAAGTAAATACAGCCAAACAGTCAAAGTTTTTTTTTATTCAAAGTCGATTGAGCTCCATAATAGATGATATTGTACGGGGAATGAAACCCAAAAGAAGGAAAATAAGTAGAGTAATAGGGACAATCATACCGACGATTTCATTACAGTTGTGTTTGTAGCAGTGGTACTAGTAGTAGAAGTGGTGGTGATGGTGGTGGTGATGGTAGGAGGCATTGCTGGTTGCTGGTTGTGTTCCTGTGCAATTTGTTGGTCGACAAACAACAATTCTTGCATCATGACTTACTACTACTACCATTACTTTTCCTTCTTTTTGTACGAGTTTTCTAGTGAATCCAACTAGTTTTGAATGCTTCAATGTATATTGCTATAGTAATATATAATGTAATATATAAATAAATGAAAATCCATAGCTATAAATGTACATTGTACATCGTACATTGTGCATTGTACATGTAGATGAGAAAGTAAAAGTAATCTTGTACAATAAACTTGTTAGTCGTAGTAGAGTGTAGAACGCCAAGGAACGAAAGAAATAAAGAAGGGGAAAGTAGGAGACTTTTTTGCAAGTCATCGACAACAACAACGTCGAGGACGACTGCCTCAACTCATTCATATCCATATTCACATTCCCATCTATCTATCCATCCTTCTATCTATCTATTTGTATATTTGTATGTATGTACAACAGCTCACTGCATATCTGGAGTCTGTAGCAGACGAGATCAACACGGAGCATGGCAAAGCAGGGAATGATGAAGAGTTATATAAAAGTTATATATACTTCCATGTACTTTCCCCACTACACTGTGTATGTGTATACATTGTACATTGTACATACACTATTCTAGATTCTAGATTCTAGCCTGAGCTAGATCGAGATCGAGAACGAGATCGAGAACGAGACCGAGACCGAGTGGAGTGTTGAGAGGAAGAGAAAGAGGAGCGAGTGGAGGAAGGAAAGTTTCCCCAGTTTTCAGTTTCTCCTCTCTGCTCTTGCAGTTTCGGTCCGTGTTCCGTTCTCTTCATTTCGGCATCCTTAGTATATAGTCTCCGGTTGGAGCTGGAGAAGAGCAGTCTTTCAATTGGCTTGGCAGCAATAAGTATACACGAAAACGCTTATTCCTCCTCTCTGTGTTCCTTCTTATTACCCTACTGTTACTACCACCATAGAACTACCACTACTACTTGTGCTGCTACTGCTGCTTCTTGGTCTTTTTCCACTTGCAATTCCAATTCTTCTTTCAACATCAACACGGAATACTATAGTAGTACATTGAACATTGTACATTGTACATGGCTTTACATTGGATCCCATTCCATTGCTCTGTACAATACCACACCAGACTCTCCCTTCTGTTTCTATACTTGTGTTCTCAGCTTTCGGTGCTCGGTTCTCTCTATTCCTCCGTTCTCTACTTTTCTAGTTTTCTAGTATTCTAGTTCTCAAGAGTGGTGGAGGACGATTCGACTCGGACGGAAGAAATCTCCTGAGCTCACCAGTCAACATTACCCAAGTCAATTGTCCTTCCTCCTACCCATTTTTTCTATCACTTTCTCCTCATTTCTCCATTTCTCCAGTCACCCTATTATTCCTCATCCTCATCTGTCTTCTCCATGAGATCTTCCTCCTCTCATTATTCCTATTAGTATTTAGTATTACCATTTCCCCCCGTTTACTCTCCCTTCTTTCCAGTCATCGAGACAAAGAGTCATTTTGGATTCTGGATTTTAGATTGTCGATTGTGGTCATCATGATGTGGACTTGTAATTGCCCATTGAAATCCCATTTATTACTCTAATTGACAACGACAATCAACAATTTGAGTCAACCACTCTAAGTGTATGTCTACAATCTACAACTATATCTCAATATTATATCTATAATATTTATAGATATAATATTGTGTTTGGAAATTGGAAATTTTTAATCTCTGTTCCCCGGAGGACGGAGCTGGCGTTGAAACGTGTACATTGTACATTGACGTGAAAAAATTATAGTTTAGTAATAAATTACAAATCAGACTTCAAAGGATTTAATACTGATATTAATATTTTCTAAAGCCAAGTGAATCCTAAATATCTAAATTTTAAAACAGTTTTCATTGTGCTCCATTTATCACATCCATTTATAGTTGAATCTTTATAAAAGTCAAAAAACAAAATTAACAATGTCCAACACGATTCTAAGTGATTGAAAAATACGGAATAGTTCCGTTCTGTTTTGTGAGTCTGTGAATCTGTGAATTTGTGAAGTGTGTTTGTATGTTTTTGTCCAAATTTAAATTTAAAAGAGCTATAGAAAGGTAGAAGAGCTTAAAAATTGGTTTAGTAAATTAATTATTACATTTTGTCGTTGGTTTCCTACTCATCCTGGATTTGGTGATCAACATGTAAATTACAATTGCAATTAAAATTTCGGTAGTTTCGGCCTCAGTTTCAATTTCAATTTCAGCTTCGGAAATTTGTTGTTTATTTTAAAATCCGTAAATTTGGAAATGTCAAGAAAAAGTGAGAGTGGTGATAAAGTCATGAATGAATACTTGTTGATGTTTTTTTCATCAAAGTATAAACAAAGTGTAAACAACACGGAATGTGATGAAGGCGACAAGAACATCATCTCACAAAGCAATACAATTAAAAAAAATAAACATAAAGAAACAAGTTCAAAAATACCCGAAAATTGCAGAGGTTTATTATTATTATCATTATTATTATTTAACCTTTTAGATTATGAAATGAACGATTTTTACATGATTTTTATCATTTCCTACTGCTACAAAAAATAATATTGTATTAAAGAATACTGGTTAATGAAATTAGGAAGCGTAGGAATAAATATAAATCCTTGTAATAATAGAAGAATCCCATGACATGAAATATGTATATTTCAATTATTTGTCTACATTTTTTCCCTTTTCAAGTATCCCACCTCGTCCTCGTCTTCGTCTTCATCTTCGTATTCGTCTTTGCCTTCGTCTTGGTCTTGATCTATTTCCAACCTCGACTTACGCGTACTTTGAGACGGCTTCTAAGAAATGAAATCAAATTCTACTTTTACCCGTCGTATTTAAGGATTACAGTTTGTACGAGTGTAGATTTGTAAGTACTCGGAAAAACCTGCCCAAAATCCTTCAAATTCACAAACACTCCTACAAACACACACACAAACACTTGTACGTGCAACCCAAAGACTTGAAGCCCATCTACTTTTTTCTGTCTACCTACGATGTGGATTGTAGTGCTACTTTTATTTGTACTTTTATTTGTATTTGTATTCCTATTCCTATTCCTCTTTGTATCTGTATCTATGTTTGTGAGAGTGCTGGAATGCGAGGAAGAAAGTGAAAGATTTTACACGGACAGCCAAAAATACTCTGGGATTCCCATGTACTCTTACTGAAATGCTCAAAATCATTTCCCCTACTTTTCTTTCTCCTTTGTGAACAAGTGTGTAAAATCCAGAGTTTTTTTTCTTTCCCACTCCCTTTAAAAAGAGACAACCAACCAGTCAGTCAGCCATACCAATACAAGGGAAAAGAGAAAATGTAGTGAAAGTAGTGAAAGTAGTGAAAGCAGTGAAAGCAATGAGCATTGAACCTCATGAGAAGAGAATAAGAATAAGAATAAGAACAAGAAGGAGGAAGACAGACAGAAGAAAATCAGACAGGATTTCAATGTGTAGGAAGGGAAAAGAGTTAAAGTTAGAGTTAGAGCTAGAGTTAGAGTTAGTGTTGGGAAGGAAGAGCAAAGAATTTTACGAGATGGAAAGTAGAGTATGTATTACACGTATTATATTCCTATGTGTGTGAGTGTGTGTGTGAGTCTAGTTTCTAGTTTCTACTGTCTACTGCCTAGTGTCTAGTGTCTACTACTATCGATTGTGGTGGAAACCGAAACCGTGGTAGAGAAAAGTGTACCGGAGGAAAACCGGGACGAGGAAAGTAAGAGGAAGAGAAAGAGCAGGAGCAGAAGCTGAAGCTGAAGCTGAGACTGAAACAGAAACAGAAACAGAGCTGGAATAAAGAGAGGAAGGAAAAGGAGCAGGAGCATCAGCATCACAAGCAAAGACAAGAATACGACGAGAACTTGGTCTTCTTTTCTCTACTTGTTCTGTTTCTTCTTCTGTTTCTTCTGCTTCTTCTTCTCCTCCTCCTCGTCTTCAGCTCTCCTCAGCTCAGCTCAGCTCCTCAGCTCACATGCATAAGCTCACGTGTTCTCTCTACCTCCAACCTAGATGTATACTAATATCTGTCTATCCATTTCTCCATCTATCTCTCTACCCATCCTTCCTTCTATTGTCTGTAGAGAATACCTTCCAATAATAATATAATATAGAAAAACTCACACAGATACAGATACAGCTACAGATTCAGATTCAGATGTAGACACAAATACAAATGTAGGAATATTAAACTAACTCGAGTCTCGATATAAAACAGAGCCTTCAACAACCTCGTGAAAGATAACAGGACTCACGTAAAATAAAGTGTCCCCAAGCTAAACCAAGCCCGAAAAAAAAAATCTCCACAACCTCTCTCCTCTCTCCAGGTCAATCTTCCATTCAGCTCAGCTCAACTCAACTCAACTTAACTCGGCTCAGCTCAACTCAACCCAACTCAACTCAGCTCAACTCAGCTCCAGTGGAGGGAAGGGGGAAAAGGAAAAGAAAAAAGAAAGATGGAGAAGAAATAACCACGAAAAGACAGACCACAGAGTACAATATCCACAATATCTAGTCATCTTTGTTATAAAAGTGTGGATGTAAAGGTACATGTGTACTGTCGTTATATCTACTATCTACCGTAGCATTTGCGTCATATCATTTGTACAAAGAAGGACCTATAGTATATAGACAAACACGCGGACAAGGTACACTCAGCAAAGAAAACCTTTGAACAAGATAGAACTGCTACACGGAAAATAACTAGCACACATATGAACAGCCACAGCTACATTCACAACCACAGCCACCAAACATCACAAATAAGTACAAGCACGCACTGGAAAAAAGAAGCATCCAAAACCAAGAAAAAAAAGTAACGGGAAGAAGAAAGTGTATTTGAATGTTGAATGTTTGACAGTGTGTGAGTTTGTGTATTAGTTGGAAAAAGGAGGAAAAGGAAAAGGGAAAAAGAAACTAAACCAGGATCATAGGAAATCAAAACCAAATTCGTATTGCAATCACAACTAGAACCAGAACCAGAATCAGAATTATACAACATACACTATACACTATATACGGATCAGTATGAAAACATGAGCACACTTGGATTTCCAATGAAAATTCAGCAGGGATTTCCTTTTCAATATCTGGAAGTAGATGAAACGAGGAAAAGTGTACACTGCTCAATGCTCAATGCTCCCTGTTTGTATTTGTGTTTGTATTTGTAGTTGTGCATAACATAAAACACTTCTCGTTCGTCTTTTCCTCGAGTGAAAGCTCCGGCCTCTTCTCATCTCTCTCTCTCTTCTCCTTTTCCAACCGAAATTTAAATCCAAACCTGAATTCAACGATCGATCCATCTTTTGAAGCAACAGTATTCAACGGAATCCAAATCCAAACCCCAGTATACATTTGATTCTAAAGTTGAATCTCTTTCTAGGTCTATAGATCTAGATGTAGATCCAGATCCAGACTCAGATTTGAAATCTCCATTATAACAAAACTAAATAAATATATTTGCTATCCTCACAAATATATCTTTTACTCACCGGGTAGACTTTATTATTTATCTTTGAGCAAAAAAAAGGAAAAAACGTACAAGTTAGGTAGCAGCAAATCTACAGTAGGTCCTACATTCACATCACATCTCTTGTGTCTAACATATATTATATCAACCCGAGAAATACATAGAACATAGAATATAGAATCATTCACTTTTCTTCTAGTTCACCATTTTGTCTTTTCTTTTTAAACACATATTTTCTTTTGGTGTTCCCTCTTTCTCTCCTCTTACTATTTTTCTGTACTTTCTATACTGTATATTTTCTCCACTCCTTTTCATTTTATCCATTAAAAGTTGTCTCAACTGTTGAAACTCTTTTTTTTCTTCACTCTTTACTCTGTACTCTGTACTGAGAAGAGAAGGAGAAAGTTGAAATGAAATGAACAGACTAAGACTGAAAATAAACTAGGTACACGTACAACGTACAACATACAACATACACAATACCAAATATAATATCTCGCCGTAGTCTTTGTGCAGAGTGTGGAAAGTATCTAGAATGTGCTCCCTCGCGTGTGGGTGTTTTTGAACAAGTTGTGTTTCTAAATTCTAAAGTGTATGCATCTGTCTTTGTGTGTGTGAGAGAAAGTGAGTGAGTCACTTCATCTTTGTCGTCTTCATTCGTGTCGTCTTCGTCCGTTCGTCCTGGCTTGTTTGGATGGGATTGGATATGACTTGCTTCTTTTCCTTTGAAAGTATAAATATCTTTCATCATTATCATCATCATCATCATCATCATCATCCTCACCCTACGTTTTTTCTTCATTTCCCAAAATTTACAACTGAAACGAATACTGAAACTCAAACTCAAACTGAAACGGAAATTGAAACTGAAGCTGAAATAATATTTTGTCCTTGTAAAAAATAAAGTAAAAAAAAGATGAAAAAATAAACTTTTTTTTCTATGGTTGTCAAATGTCAAATATAAAGAAAAAATTTCTTGTTTTCTTGTTCCTTTCCCTTTTATTTATATAGAGGAGAGGAAGAAGATAAAAGATACGACGTGGATTTATCAATGGTGGTTCCAGATATCTATATATATAATATATATCTATGACAACGAATTTTCTCTAGTTTTTTTTCTCTAGTTAATAGAAAATATTTAGTTAAAAAATGTTGTGCAATTATCATACATGTATTTATAGCAAGTGTTGGTGACCTGCTGTGTGAATCAACAGTTTAAAAGTAACTGCCATTGGAAAAAGTAAAGAAATTGTACTTATACAATTGTATTGGTCATGGAAATTTCCATTACTTAGTCATTGAAAGAGGGAAAAACAAACAAGAAAAAAACAAAAAAGTCAGCCATTTTACTGAGCTTGATAAATGTCATAAGCGTAACAAATATACGATAGAAATATAGACAAATCACAAGGATTTTAAGTTGTGTTAAATTAAATTAACTAAAGTCCAGTTTAGCCCAAGTGTACATATTTTATAATGAGTCATGAGGTGAACAAATAAATAAATGTGCAAGTGTTCCCGCTCCGAAATCCTTGGTTTATGAAATATTTCTTTCTTTGTGGTCACTTGTGTTTTTTTCTGGTGTTTGCTCGTTTTCCTTTATGAGATGAGACAAAAGGAAGAAAAAACATGAGCGGGTTTTAATAATATCGTCTATATTGGACGACATGGGTATGAGCTGGACTTGGACTCCCTCCAGTGACAATGCGAAAGGTAGTGCCAATGCCAGTGCCAATGACAACAGTGGAAAGCAGAGTAACAGTGAATTCCAATTACTGCCACAAGTAAGAGTAAGAGTAGTGAGAGAACCCTTGGCAAAAAGCAAGAGCAAGAGCAAGAGCAAGCGGTCAACCACTCCTAATATTAATTATAATACTAATACTAATAATTTAATTGAAACAAGTAGTTCTCATCGTCGTCGTGGTTACCGTCGGGAAGCGGTAGTGAAAGCCATTGGCACAAATTTCCTCCAGTCTCGTAACAATAATACTCATATTAATATTAATAATAATAATACTAGTCCTCATTATCATCATTACCGTGAGCAGCAGGACAAGTCCGGAAAACCACAATAATATAATAAAGCAGACACAACCTAATTTGTGTTCTGCGCGTCTACCTCGAGGAATTCATCCTGGACCCGTGTTATGTATTCCAGCTGCTTGACTTGACCCTTTTGGAGCCCACCGCTATGGTCGATTTGGGAGGTTATGTTATCATTATTGTGGAAACCACTGAGAAAAAGATCAAGCTATATGGTACGTTCCTCATTATACAAATAAATAAAACGCATGTCTGTCTGTCTGCCTGTTCCTTGTCCGTTGTCCGTGCCTGCATGACTCTGTGTATTGTGTATTGTGTATTACTCTTATTTGTACTCAAGTTGTTAAAGCTTGCTTATTTAGGATTAAAGTCCAAAGGTCATGTTTCATTTACTTTTGTTGTATGGTGGATGCCTTATGCATGTGGATTTCATTTTATTTCATTTCATGCAGATGACATTTTACATTTCAATTTGAGTCTGTGAGACAAGATCAAACAGATTCAAAAAGGGAGAAGGAAATAATTCTGAGGGTCAGTCGTCAGTCGTCAGTCGTCAGTAGTAATGAGGAGCGTAATTCTATTTATTCTGGATCCCTCACTCCCTTTCATTTGTGTATACATAAATGTACAATGTACAATGTACACTCTACAATCTATGAAAGGTTTTATCCCTCTTTCTTCCCCAAGTGGAGGACTGGAGGGGAACTTGTCCAATTTACAATCTCTCGTTTGGTCAGCAAATGGCAAGTGGAGAACCGGGAACGGGAAGATTGGATGTTGAATGTACAATGTACAATAAAGGTACAAATTGCTCATGTGTTGGTTGTTCGTAGTGCGTATACTCATTAAACTCCGAGTCCTCGGTCCAGAGAACGAAATCATTGGTAAAGGTTGGATTTTGAATCTGTGAGTTTGAAGCTTGAAGCTGTATGTATAATGTATAATGTAGATTGGAGATTGTCGAGTCTGTTCGCTGTTCGTGTATGTGGATGGAGTTCTGTCTCAATTCTGAATCCATCCAATTCAACGTGTGTGTTTGTTGTACATTGCACAGTGTACAATGTATGGCTTCAACAGTACATTCTGCTTCCTCGGAAACAGGCTATAAATAAATAAAAGTCTATTATACATTACATCCAAGATACCTTACACGTACAAAGTACCAGTACCACCGCACAGTCACAGTCACACAGATATGCAATCTTCATCCTTGAAAACCTCTTGGCTCTCTCTCATCCTCAGTTTGATCGCTCTTCCTCGTTCATTATTCCTTCCCGATTCTCTGTGTATTTTATACATGTGTTCTATTCTGTTCGATTCTAGCTTGTTGTCGTGTGTCTTGTGTTCGTTAGGCAGTCTTTGGGTTGTCGGTTGTCTCGGTTGCCGGTGAGGTTGGATGTTGGATTGGGTTGTGGATGCCATCCTCTGTTCTCTTCCCCTGCCTTGTTGTTTTATTTTATTCTTTGTTCCTCCGTTGGGGATAAACTGAATGAAAATTGGTTTTTGTATTTTCCACAAAATTGGTTTGCTCCCAGCTACAATTTCATTCAAGCTAATATTTCTCCAGTTTTAGCGCTCTCAGACTCACTCAGACTTTCCCATTCCCATTTATTGCCGTTATATTATAATATTATATACTATATTATATTATAAGCCCATGTTTAATGTACACTACTTCATGTATGGTACTGTACTGTCTAAAACACCCTAAAACCTCTATATATTTTATATCTACATTTGTATGTAAAATGCAAACAATTTTAGTTTGTGTGATGAGCCAAAAAGGGAAATGAGTATTTCCGTTCAGCTTTAAACATTCAGTATTGAGTATTGAGTATATATACAATATACAAAGTGTAATCTATTTAAAATTCAACAACTTGAGGGAAATTGAATTACTGTGTTTCCTATACTTTCTCCACCTATGATAGCAAAAAAACAATCAAATTTTAACAACCTTTGTCAACCGCATAACTAAATAGTAAATAGTAAATACTAAATAATAAATAAATACACTATACTATCCAATATTATAATAAAGACAACTCACTTTTATTCATTTAGTATATTAGTTTTTCCATCGAAATGGAACTAACAAAACTATAGACTATAGACACAGTTATTCAAGTAAATATTTTCAACCATTTCTTGCTTCTTTGTTTGTACATTGATGAATTCGAGTAAAGTAAAAAAAAAAAAAAAACGAGGTAGAAGAGAAAGTTGTGAATTGTTCCTGTGCTATCTAACATGTAATATCTAGTAATATTGTATTTCTCCACCTCTTTCCTTTTTCCTTGCAGTGTACAATGTACAATGTGGAATGTTGGACATGGGATGAGAATGCGTTAACTTGATACTTGATACAGAAGAAAAAGGAGCATGAGCGTATCATTTGTACATATAGAATGTAGAATGAAGATATGATATGAAGGGATACGGCAATGTACTATCTACTGTGTACTTTGTACTATGGGTACTATTCGTGGTTTCATGTGTCCCAAAGGCCTCTTTTGAGGATTTAGGTGACTTTACCTGTACCACAGAGAGAGAATTTTGGCAAGTTGTGTGTTGTGTGTGGAGGGAAATGGGAGCTAATGATGTGATATCACGCCATGTTATGCTACAAGCGGACGGAAGTCACCATCAAAAAACTTATTCAACCTCATTCCCATCCGCATCCTCACTTTTCACTTCTTTCCACATATCTATTTCTATTCTGTGTAGTACAAACAACCTACCCTGCATATTTAAGGGAGTACATTTGCAGTAACAGTGCAGTGAAATTACCCGTTTCTATCTGTGTCTCTGTCTGTTTCTCTGTCTCTGCATGTGTCTGTGTTTTTGCCTCTTTGCATAAAAATGTGAAAAAGTCAAAGTCAGAGTCATATTACGAGTCGGAGCCAAAGAAAAAAGAAAAAAGTTTTTAGTATAATAAAATGACAACGCTGGAGAATTCTTTCCCTTTATTTGTGCACGTATCTTCTTCTCATATATATATACATTTTAAGAGTAAGGAGCAACGTACTCAAGCATACTCAAAACTCAACACACAAGTATTCCATTGTACGTATGGACTAAAATACATATCAAATGCACATTATTTCAAAAGAAAATGAGAATACTGGAGGGATTTCTTATGTCGACTAAGACGTTGATATGTGTATGCAGAGTGTAGAGTGTAGAATTTAGGTATATAGAAAGATGGGACGTGTTTTATGGAGTGCAGCATGAAATTTTTATCCGTGGTTATACAAAGTATTTTCCATGCAGAATATCACGTGATAGGGCACTATACTAAGAATAGATATACATTTGTGTGTATAATGTACAAAGTATAGTGTAAAAGAGAGATGTCTACATGTCTACTGTCTACATGTCTGCGTGAATACTGGAGATAAGTAGATTGTGAATCGTTTCACATGAAATGGAATTATCATCATGATCATCACCATCGTCATCACGAAGATGAAGATAGGGATGAGGACAGCGACGACAATGCCAATGACAATGGTGACGGTATTCTACAAGGAGGAGAATAGAGAATACAGAATGGAGATGGATAATGGATAAGCATTGATGGAGGAACGTAAAGCTGAACAAAGGAGCACAGACTGTATAATATGTACTTTATACTGTATATACTGTACAATCTGTAACATAATAAGCATATATAATATATACAGAAGGAGAAGAAGAGATTTGAGTGTAGGATTGTGAGGAAAGATTAAGGAAGTCCATTCTTTACGGAAGATTATGAGTAAATGAGACACATGAATATCCCATAGCCATTGCTTTGAGACCCTTGATTAAGTTAAGTATTCATGAGGAAACCATCAAACTCGAATAAATGGACTTTTCTCTCCACTGCCCTTAAATACCGATATCCAATCCTCTCCATTCTTTCTACACTCATACACAAACACAAACAACTTTTCCCTTTCCTGTCTTTTTATATCAACTTTCTTTTACTTTCTACTGTAATAAATAGAAGTAAAGTAGTATGTACTTTACATGGAATGTCTGTTGTGGATACATAATATTACATGTGTACCATATGTGTATGAGTTTTGACTTATTTCCCCAACAAATTTTTTTAGAATAATATACACTTGAACTGGACGTTTTCGTCTTTATAGAATAAAGAGTACTTTTTATTTCTGTGACAACGCGTCACCTCTTTATCCTTTTTGTTATTGGGAAAGTCAGCTTTCACTCTCTTTTTTATCCAGAATTTTGAGTACCTTTTGTAGCAGAATTTGACAAGCTGTTGTCATGTTTTTTTAGGATCTAGATTTTATATTCAAGATTACATAAAAGGTTGCACAGGTTGAGAATAAAACTATTCTCAACTAAATCACATGTATGCTTGTTTTATTCTCAGTCAAAAATAGGGAGAAACGGAGGAAATGAAAATCTTCCAATTTTGATTTTTCATAAAGCTACTACGCGCCAAAATTAAAACAAGTATTAAAAAAAAGAATAAGAATGTAGAATTTTAATGTACATGTCAACTTTTTACATAATCTATAGTCTATAATCCTATAGGGCAGTGTAAAAAAAGTAAAAGTTCTTTATAGAAAATGTTGAACCATTTTCACTTTGGTTTTAGTTTCACAGTTTTACATGACATGAGAGAAAAGGAAAGTAGACTTATTTTTTTTGGCTTTGTTGAGGGTTAAGCTATCAACAAAGTTTTTTGTATGACTTTTTTTATCTGGGTTGGTTACAGTTTGATCACATGTGGAAGTGGAAACTTAATCATTTGTGTACAAAACAAGTATATCTATCGTCCTTCCAAACTCCGAATCCAACTCCAACTCCAGTACTCTCAGGTTCAAAATGTAGATGCTGGATTCAAAATGTAGCTGCTCAATGTCAGAGGAAACTCCCTTTCACAAAAGGAAAAAGCCACGAGAGAAAGCAAGTGAAAGTGGGGGAAAAGTAATGGGAAACTTTGTACTCTATTTGAAAGGCATGGGAATATAACTTGAAAAAAAAAGAGCCAGTTGCTCCATTTTACTTTTTAAAAGGACGGAAATGGAAAGTCCTCTACTTACGCATACAAAATACAGTATGCGTGTGTATCTAGTTTCCAATATCCAATATCCAGTATCCAGTGTTCAATGTTCAATGTTCAGATTCGATAATATTATTTAGTGAGGTTCGGTTTGAAATGGGATATGAAATGTGTTGTAGATACAGCAGCACAGTTGTGCAATGGCTCTATTCTGTGCATATCCTTTTATAAAAAATGGAAAGAAAAGTGAAAGTTGGGATCGGAAAATTGATCTTTGACTAGTGTCTGATATGTTTCTCTGTGTAGTCAGAATTGGTTGGCCCTCCCCCGAAAACGTTTCAAATCTGATTGATGAGATACATGATGATATTATCTTTTGACTCAAGACTCAAGTCCATTACTACTACATTTTTTCAATTTAATTCTGTTACGCCACGTATAATGTACATAATGTGTGTGTAGTCCACTCTATTTTACCATATTCCATTCAGCTCGAAACTTCCAAAATAGAACGAGAAAGATTGATCATTGATGCTCCTTTTCCTACGTACATCGCACATTGTACATTTTGCGTACATCAAATATCAACTATCAATATCAACATCAGTATCTTATTTCAGACTTTTGATTATTATTTCCAAGCTAAAGAGCGCCGTTTTTCAAATTTCTTACTATTTGTAGGCTCCAAAATTTATAAAGTTTTTTACTTTTATTTTAAAAGTAGATCGCGCAGCATTAGTATTAAAATATATGATTTTCCAAAACATTTTGTTTTTTTGTTTTCATCTTTTTATGCTTTAATCTTTCAAATTATGTGTCAAAGATTGGGACTTGTTATCAAATAAAAAATGCAAGAGGTACAGTAGGTTTTCTTTTCTACGTGACTAGTACTCAAGTTGGAGATGAATCATCATCATCATCATAAATCATAAATAAAAATGATGCGAAAAAACCCTCAGATTCTAGGATTCTAGATGCCATCCTAAATTACGTCAGTAATCTTATAAAAGGATTATCCTTTTCCACCAAGCAACCCAAACCAAGCCGAACCAAACCAAACCACCAGCTTTAAGTACCTTGTAGCAGGCTCATGCGCAAAAGGTAGGGTAAAAATATATATTTCCAGTCTCTCAGTTATTTGGAAACAGTGTAGACTGAACATGATAAATGCGTACAGTTTACAGTGTACAAAGATGAGCAAGAATTTTAAGCGAATCTCAATCTGGACTCCAGGTTTTTGTACCTGTAAAATAATAATATACAACTATACAAAACTACAATTTATTCCCTGTTGTGTGTAGTGTGTAGCTTTGATACGTTCGTAATAACGATCACACTTTCACTGTCGATGAGATTCCACGTTCAGGACTCAGGATTCTTGATTCTTGATTCAGGATTCAAAAGCAAGGCAAACATTGAAAGGTTGAGGAGAGGTGAACTGAGCCAAAACATGAAATACGTTTTATATTGATGAAATTCCATTCCATTGCAGACCTTTCGATCTCTTCTGTCCACAATGTTCCATCTTTATACTTTATACTCTATACTTTGTAGTTTGTAGTTTGTAGTTTGCTATTGAATTTGAATGAATTGTGTAGTATACAAGTCGAGTGTAGAGTACAAAAGTTGTGCAACTTGTATACTGTACTCTGTATTAAATAGTATACAACTTGCAGAGTATCAGTTCAACTGGGCTCTATTGGTGCTGTGTGCTATGTGCTGTGTAAATAAACAGGAGAGATAAAGAGTGGTACAATTTCAAGTACTTTCTCTGTATTACAAAGTATATTAATACAAAGTGCTCTATACAGTCTGCAGTCTAGAGTCTACATTCTACATTCTACATACATGAACTACACGGTATGCTCACAGTGGTTTATGATTCCAGCTACAAATTTAAACCACCCTCCTCTCTTCCAGGTTCCAAGTGAAGGTATAGAGGACACTTGGACTTTTTCTAGTACTATCGTTAACTGTTGACCCCCTTCCCATAAATATCCTGATTGTACATGGAACATTTGCTTTTGAACTTAAATTCCGAGTCCGAGAAGATACACGACTCCCATGTTCATGTCCATATCCATGTTCAGGGTATTCTAATAAACTGTGATAGTGGGAAGTTTATTGGTCCTGGTGTATTCTATCCAGATCTCTGCAAGTATTTTCCATACTTCCATACTTCCATACTCTTGTCCTTACTCATCATATAGATAGATTCATGTTTGCAGCTACCCTATGTACATTGTACAATGCACATGTATACTACCATCTCCATCTCAAATTCCGAATTCAGACTAAAATTCTCATCACTATGCTATTGTGTGTTGTATACATATGTGTGAGTTTATTTGTATTTGGAGATTGTGTGTAGTGTATAGTGTGTAGAAAGAGCTCATATTAAAAATGGAATTAGTACTGCCAGTAAAATTAAAGCAGGTAGGATAAAGGTTGAATAAAATTGTACAATTTAGAGGAAATTAAACAGAAGGGAAATGAAAATGAGAAAGAGGATGAGAATGAAAGCGAAATGAAAATGGGAAAATTCTACACTGTACACTGTACAATGTACATTATACATTTTAGATGGTAGAAAAAGAGGGGAAATAAAATGAAGCAAGATGAAAAACAACTCACAAAAACTACCAATAACGAACCAGAGAGGAGAATAAACAAAATACACGCACAAAACAAAGAATTGTGCAAAATTGCAAAACGAGAGACCATTGTCATATTGTTGTTTACTCACACGCTGTAAGCTGTAAACACATTTCCGAGTCAAGAGAATAGAAGAGAATTTACTGTTCAATGTACATTGTAAAGCTCACAGATTCTGGATTCTGGATTCTGGATTCTAGATTTTGGAACTCTGGACTTTTGGATCCTCTACTCTTTTCCCATCCCATATTCTACATTCTACGGTCTGCAGCACAGAAACCAGCATCCAGAATCTAGAATGTCTATATGATTTAGATTTTATGGGTACATTAACTTTGTCACAGCCTCCTAAAATCCAAATCCAAAGCTAGCCAAAGGAAGAAGAGGGCCCTGGATAAGTTGTTATATTGCTATTGCTATTGCTGTTACTGTTGCTATATACTGCGACATTGTGCAATATCCAGGATCCCCCAATGGAGGAAATAGTCGGTCGCCTCTAAACTGCAAATCCGAGGATTTGGACCATATAACACTAACTAGCAACCAGTACCAGCTGAATTGAACTCAACTACTACTTTTGTTTTTTTTGTCCCTTGTTGCTCTTGCTCTAGTTTTAGTTTCAAACTGGCTGCTGGGTTTGGTTTGACTTTTCCAACCAAAAATATTATGCAGTGTCAACTCCTACAAGATATTAAAGAGAATCCATTCCATGGATGATATAACATTGTACACTGTACAATGTACAATGTACAATGTACATGTTACAGAGGACATTAAATGAAAGCAGGGAATCTGTTCTCATTTTCTTTTGTAGAACCTATGTACAATGTACAATACAAACAAACACTGTCAACTTTCTTCTACCCGAAGTACAAAATACAAAATATAAAGCTAGCAAAGACAAGACAAAGATACAGTACAGAGCAGAGCATATGTAAAATGTAATATGTAATATGTAATATGTAGAATGTAGAGGTTTTGGAGGATGAGGATGAGAATCTATCTCGTCGTGAAGATTAGAGACGAGGGGGATATGACTGCAATATTTCATAGTCTGTGGGATGCCCTCTGCCTTTCTCTCTACCTCTGTCTCTTTTTGATCGTGGCGTTTAGTGGTCTTTATTTTTTGTTTACCGTCCCAGCAGTCCGTCCTTCATCTCCATCATACCACATTCACATCTACACATTTAAACATTTACAACATCATATTCCATATGCCACATAAATGGAGCATAGACAAACGACAGCCTGGAAAATACTATGAATAAAATGAATTACACAAAAAAGAGTAGTTTCATCATGCATTACCCTCCGTTTTGCCAAGACAAAGAGGGAAATGACCTTCTCTCATGTCTTTTTCTCATTTTTTATTTCCACAGTTCCAAGTTACAAAGTTCCAAGTTTAAAGTTCAATATTACCGGCAGTGTAACTCAAAAACATTTATTTTCATCAGTGCTTTTTAGAGACAAATAATGACGATGGTTGAATTTTTCAAAGGATTTAATAAAATTATACGTATAAAAAATGACAAGGTTCAAGTACACACATTCACACGGTACAGAACCTTCAGTTGTAACTTGAAACCCTAACATGTTATATTTTTCAAAAACTTGGTATAACGAAATGAAAACAATAATAATAATAAAAATTTGACAATTTTAGAATCTTGGATTGTGAAATCCTTAAGGACAAAATAAATAACAACAATAAAAAACAGTAGGATTTGAAATGAATAAATACCTTTACACAAAATCCAGGACAAAATCTTTCCCTCTTGTTAGAAAGTAGATTTATTTCACCTTAAGAAACATGGAAAATTCCTCCTTTCATTTTAAAATGTGAAAAAAAGAAACAAAAGAAAGGAAAACTGTATCTATGTGCAGTATTTAAAAGTGAGTGCTGAGACTAGGATTTTTAGACAGATCCCCTTTGGGAACTTTTCATTTACTCATGAATTTTTGATTTTTATGTCGTCCAAGTCCAACGTCCAAAGTCAAAATGCACAGTACAAAATACAGAAAAAAGAGTACAGGGAGTTTTGCATGCATCTTTTGTATTTTGTACTGTAAGATATTTTGTAAAGGTAAAAAATAAAAATAAAGTTTTGGAGCTTTTACATACATTAGGACTGGCTTGGTTTAGCCTGGTGAGGAAAATGCGCCAGGGAGATGTTAAAAGTCAAATTAAATGGACTGATTCTGAAACTGTTATTTACTTTCAGTGGGATGTTTTTCTATAAAAGTGGAAAAACATGAAAAACAATCCAGGGTTTTTTTTCACTCTTATTCACTTTGGTGCATACAGCTCATTCCAAAGGAAAGAAAGAAACTGTAAAGGTTACTAAGCACTAAACACAGACATACACACTCACACACACACACACAAGTAGTAGATAAAAAAAGTCCACTGGCTGGTTGGCTGGTGTTTTTTTTTAGTTTTATAAGCCGTACACCGAGTATACTTTTCTTTTATAAATAAGAATTTGCGCAATAAAAAATGAATATGAGCTGTCTGCCTCTCCAACCTCCAACAGTTTCAAATCATAAGCCGTGAAAGGTACAAGTTCATAACAAGTAACAAGTATATAGAAATGTGTGCATATCATGGTGTATCATGTAAAGTGTATACCGGACGCACGGAGGAAAATTCCATGTTTTTTCATTCTTCTTGTCCTTGTCCAATATTGAACAAAGTTTTGGAGTGGAAGTTGAGTAAGCAATTTATCCTTCTATACTTGTGCAGAGTTGAATAGAGTAGAGTTTAGCGGAGCTGAGCTGAGCGGAGCGGAGCGGAGCAGAGCAGAGTAGGGTAAATAAATAAGTAAATAAATAAATAGGAATTTCTTTATCAAGTTCCTCTCAGTTCCTCTCATTCTGGAGGAAAGTTTCTCATCAAATTTTTATTTCATAGCCCCAAGAAACCTCAAGACTCAAGACTCCAGATTCCAGATTTGCGATTCAAGATCCTAAACTCAAGTCTCTAGTTTAACAGCGTAATATTGTATTATGCTGTATGATGTAACTTAATTAAACCAGAAAGGAGCCAGAATTTTTTTCTTGGATAAACATATTGAAATTTTCAAAGCCTTTATTAAAATTAAAAGCAAAAAGATTTTCATTTTGACTTTCGATTTTGTTGTGTAGCTATTTAGCTGTTTTATTATATAGTAAAAGCTAAAAGACCATTGAATCAATTAGCTCAATTTGGAATTTCTTTAGTATATAAAACCCTTGAAACTATTTGCAACAAGTGTAATCAACTGCTCCAATCTTGTCATGCGCCGTCCTGTGCTCCTGTGTTCTTGTGTATGTCTTGAATAGAAAATGGAAATGTAGATGGATTAATTTGAAGACAGTGAGCTAACACCAGTCACCAGTCACCAGCCACCAGTGTTCAACATTCAACATTCTGAGTCACATTTTCTCTTAAAATTGCCATTAAGAAAAGGTACGAATGTAAAAGTGCTGGAACAGGAAACACCAAGATGTGAGATGATGAAAGATGGAAGATGGAAGATGGAAATGCTGAACAGAGTCAAATTGAATTGAAAATAGTAACAAATGGAATATTTTAACCTGTGTCTTCTAGCACATCTTTTACATCTTCCAGCACAACGTACAACGTACAACGTACAATGTGCATTGTGCATGATACATTATACATGAATGGAAAGTGGAGGAATGGGCGATGCCCTGCCAAGCCAAAGTGAAAGGCCTGGGAATATCATCATCATCTAGTTTACTGTCTACAAGCCTCATATCTATTTTATATACTTTGATAACTAACTAGAACTAACCAGCAACATTGGCTACAGGTTCTAGTCAGAGCAAGGATACACTCTTATGTTTTACAGCTGATAAAGGTAGTGTACACTGTACACTGTACATTGTACATATAATAAAAAGTATGGAGAAGACTCCTACTACAAACTGCACACTACAAACTACCCATGGAGATTGGCATTGGCAAGAGTTTTAGCATACTGCAGGAAAATGTTTTTGGAAAGAGTTTCTTCTTCTTTGTTCTAGTTTTTGTTGGAGCTGGACGGCTTGAACGGTGAAATTGAACAAGAATGAAGAATGAAGACGGAGAAGAAAGTGGGGGGAAAGGCGGAAAACTGTAGAGACAGGACGAATGTACTTAAATTGAAAGTGAAAGCAAAAGCAAAAGTAAAAGTAAAAGTAATCGTTACACTAAGAGACTCCGTACTCCTTACTCCGTATATATGAAAGTAACAGAGGGAAACTCAAATAGACATAGATACATGGAAAAGTCAAGAACCAAAGAACCAGTGAGAGAGATGGAAGAAAAAAGACAATTGTAATAAAAAATGGTTAGTTTTTTCAAACGATACCGTTCATCTTCTCCTTTCTCTTTTGATTTCCTGAGTTTTGTACAAAACTTGGGCCTTGTGTCTTGTGCGTTGTTCTGGGTGTTGTAGGCTTTTGGTATAGACTGTAGACTGTAGACTATACCTTGTAGATACTAGATATACATATATACGTTTACGTTCACGGTGATTTTGGCGATAGATTCCATAAATTTCTCAATAAAAATGGTATCGCCTCCACTTCCTCCAAAATTCGATAGATTCTCTTTGACTCGATTCAATTCGATTCGACTCCTCAACTCCTCGACTCTTCGACTCTTCGACTCGAGTTGATTCAACCGTTGGCAATGTACATTGTCCACATTGTCTATATCTATACATTATACATTATACATACTACATCTATGTGTAGGGAAGATCGTCAAGTTCTTATCATGAACATTTAGAGAGTGAAGAAAGTTTCAGACAATAGAAAGCACACATATATAAATACATAGATACATACAAAAGTACATCCAGATAGAGAGAGAGTTGGATGCCATGTTCTTGGTCCTCTTTGTCGTCTTTGTCTTTGTCTTGCTCCTGTGCTTTTCTCTCGATTTATGCCCTCATCTGTCCACACGAGCTCATATTATTTTTATATAACCATCTCCAGTATGCGCCATGCATGTAAGTATTTGTACTTACTACTTACAAGTATGAACCTGCGGATACAACGTACAAGTAGAAGAGTTCAAGATGCCTCGACCTAGAACCTACAACTGGAAATACTTGTACTTGTATGTTGTAATGTTGTATGTATACAAATATCTAGAACATGAAAGTAAAGGAACTATAGCTAGGTATCTAGGTATCTATGGAGCTCAGGCTTGCTATAGGTAGATAGATAGATAGAAAGGAGTCCGGAGTTGAAAGTACAGCTAGTGAATGTATAAAGTATAAAATGAAATGGAGATTGAGAGTGAGAGGAGAAAAAACTGGGGCAAAGAGAAGGTATATCGATAGATGGATATAGATATAGATGTGTATCCATCTAGCCGAATCTGTTTGACTATAATATAACTTGCTATTGTTCTGGTGTGGTCTGGTCTGGTGCATCTAGAATCTAGCATCTAGCATCTAGTGGAATTACTCTACGACCACCACTCGTGCAGTCTACTTTATATCTGTGTGTGCTTGAAGGAGGTAGAGGCAGGATAGAAAGATAGTAGATAGATACAGATATATGAGTGCTGGGCATACGGAGGAAAAGGCTGGGAACTGGAAACTAGAAACGTGCTACATGTCTTTGGCAAGTAGCTCGAGAAAGGACCACGTGAAGCGAGCGAGCCAGCAGCAAACAAGCTTTTCACCCACTTTTTACTTTCTTTTTTCCCCTGTCTTGAAATTCAACTCACTGTCCTTCTTCTTCTTTGCAACCTGCCCTGCCTTTCCTTGCCTTGTCTTTGGGATGGAATGAAACAAAAATGGAATGAAATGAGTTGACTTTGTGGGTTTTAGGAAAGGTACTTGTCTCCACAAAAACCAAACCATCCTTTATTTTGATCTACCTCTACTACAACAGCTACAACTACTAGTAACTATACTAGTATTCACCCAGGTTTTACTTTCACTTCAAATTTTTCTTTTGCAACAGTGTACTGAATGTACTGGATAAAATCAAAACAGCTAACCTATTTATCTATCTCTCTCGCCTTAATAAATCAGTTTCTCTCTTTTTATCTTTTTTATTTTATTTTTTCATTAAATGAAATAGCTCGTACATTGTATTTACTAGTACATCGTAGCTGTTTTTTCACAGTTTACAGTTCATAGTAGTTTGCAAATGAATTGAAAAATGGATACGTCAGTTTCAACTCCATTCTTTAAGAATAAGAAACAGATATTTGATATTTGTACATTTGTAACTATAGTTCAATTCGTGTAATTTCTATTTATTTGAAAAGAGGAAGATTCTGTCTTGTGTCTTCTATCTTCCTTCTTGACTTGTTTCTTTCAGGCATATTCAAGCAAATTGACTCTGTTTGATCTTTTTGTGGGTTGTGGGGTTGTGTAAACAGAGATATTCCGGATTTTCACTTTTCCACTTCCTTTGTTTCCCATTTTCGATTTCCGACAGATTTTCGTCTGGTTTGGGTACTGGGTATTTTTCTGTTTTCCAATATACTTTCTCGGTACATCTGGTATGAAGTATGAAGTATGAACATGTGCCATGGTGGAAGGAAATTATTCCTAGATGCACGTCAGCTTTCAAAATCTTTGGAAGGGGAGAGGAAGGGAATGGTGAAAATAGGCTGATGGGCTGAGAAACGTAGACAGTAGACAGTAGACAGTAGACAGGCTTGGCATGAGATGGCATACACGAAGAGATAAGATGGGTTGAAATGGGAAGAGAAATGTTAAAAACAGGAGAGGAAGAGAAAGGAGATAGACAGAATAGGAACGGAGGAAAGTACATATGCATCATGTTGAGGAAATGAGAAACAGAGTACACATGTGTGTACTTTGTATAGTGTAGAGTGTAGTAAAGTAACTACGTTCATATGGCGAATATGTGTGGATTTCTACACAAAAGTCATCCGAGCGAAATTTTTTCTTGTGGCATCTATCAAATATGGAGAATGGAGAATGGAGAAGAGGAAAAGAAAAAGAACAAGACAAACAAGTGGGATCCAGCAGGAAAGAAAAAAGTCTGTTGTTTCTTTCTTTTAGTTCACCATTCTCTCTTGAGCTCCTTCTCTCTTCGTTTTTATGTCTGATCATATTATTTTACTAGTAAGAAATGTACAGTGTACATTGTACATGTGTGGGACATATGCGCATATTAATTTGAATGAGTGAAAAGTTGCACAGTGTATAGTGTATAATTTACATCTTTTCTTCTTTTCTACAAGCTGGAGGTGAGAGGAAAACCAAAATCAAAACCAGAAATGTTGAAGAGCAATCTCATTTATTTATTCCTCAACTATTGCTACTGTTAAATTTGATAAATTTCCAACTACAGATATTCTTTAAAGTTTAAACTAAAAAGAAAAGGAAGTCCCATTTTTAAATGTACTTGAATTCTACTACGAATTTCACTACAACCCATACAAAATATGTTAAAGCTTACATCTTGTATGTCTTGGCTTCTCTGCATTATGTCAATCTAAAAGCGGTTTAGGGACTCGGTTTCAAATCAAAGTCAAAGTCAAAGTCAAGTTTAAACAATTCCCTCTGGTTTCATTCCTCTTCTTTTTTTCCAGCTCATGTGTGTACGTTGTAGGTTGTACGTTGTTCTGTACTAAAACTGGAAAACTGTGAGAATATAGTGGAGCTGAGCGTAAGTACATATAAGTAAAGAGACAGCGTCACCCTCATGTTTGCAAACTTGTTTCTTCCTCTTCCATCTTCCTCTTTGACTAGTACTTCTTTCTTTCTTTCTTTCTTTCTTTCTTAGTTTACACAGTTATTGACTTTTCTTATTTCTATTTCCTAACACTTCAACTAGTTCATTCCCACGACTTTGTCTCAGTAGGGGTTCTATTTATTTGTTGGGTAACAATTTAACACTTTCCCAAATTTTATACAGTTCCATTGCCGTCTTTTAAAAAAAATCAAGACAATGAATTTGGCTTCTTGATACTTTTTATAGAATTATACATATTTGAAATGAGTGAAAAACCTTCGTACCTCATAATTTTTCCAAAAGAGGGAAATTGATCTTTTGATTCTACTTTTTTTCATCACGTGCACTACACACTACACATTTACGGTGTGGATTTTCCATTACTTACTTGTCAAAAACCTGATCCCCTGTATCAAAATATACCTTTCTTCACAAGTTCATGTAATTCAATGTACATTTTCAACTATCAATTGTATGGGCAATGTGTAGCTTCCATTGGATTTTAAAAGACCCGCCGCGTACATCAAACATTGGACAGAGTGAAGAATACAGAAGAGTACAGAGTACAGCTTGAGTTTCGGACGAGGGGAATCTGGCAAAAATGTCATATGTAGACTGTGAGACAGATCCCTTTGGTTTCCATTTTAGTTTAGTTCATCAACTGTGCGTGTTCTGTGTCAAGTTTTGAGGCTGGAAACTGGAAACTAGAAACTGGAGAATGGAGAATAGAGACTTTTAGTCCTGATAGTGACATGAAAAGTTGAGAAAACTATATGTACCACACCATATGGAACGTGACTCAGGGATGCATGCACAACTTTCACCAGTTCACCAGTTGTAAAGTAAACGGCAGAGGGGAATTAGAACTGTGAAAAAACCATCCATTTTATGGAGAGGTGGGAGAGTTTTCCCCGTACATGTGGCATTTCTAAAATGTAGAAAGAGAGACGGAGGAGCGTGTAGATGTGGACAATAACAGCTTCCTCATTCCAAGTTACTGTAGATTGTAGACTGTAGACTGTAGATTGTGGATAGTAGATAGTATTTTACACACACGTAGAGAAAGGTCCAATGCCCATACCAGTGTGCGTTACACGCACTCTGGTTCTCTTTCTATCTATCTTTGTCTGTTTCTCTTATTAGAATTAGGGCGTTTGCTTTCCAGTTGATGATATCCAATCCAATACTTATCCACATGAGACTATTGTATTTGACTACGCATCTGTAACCTTCTGCCTTCTGCCCAACTAACTAAATCAACTGGATTCGGATTTGGATTTGGATTTGGAATCGAGACTATTTGGAATTAAAGCTCTACTTTTTGAATTGTAGATTGGTACGTTGGAACGTGCTAAAAAATAAGCATACGCACTGTGAAAAGATCATGTCCTGAAATTGTAAATGTTGGATACAGGTTTTTGCTACATGCTTTCTCCATTTATTTTTTAAAGCTACTGGTTTATATCCGTGGAATTTATATTCCTATTCCTAGCTAAATTATTTGTTCGTGTATTATTTGGGTATTTGTCATAGGAGCTTGGAAATAAACCTGTTCACTGTTCATTCATGCATAAAAACAATTAAAATGAAATAAAATGATTAGAATTAAACAGTTACTTCCTCCTACAAAACGCGTATGATAAATGAAACAAAATACTGTAACATTCAATGTTCAATGTGCAATGTTCTACGTTCAAGCATGGTCATGAATTATACGACTTAAAAAATAAATACTAGTAAACCCCACATGTGTCGATCTTTAATTTATATGGATTCTAAATTTCTACACAAAACTTTTCACTACCAGGACAAGTTTGCATATTGATGTCAATACATTGAATGATGTTTTCTTGTTTTCATGTGTGTTGGTAATTAATAGTTTTGTAGTTTTGGTATTGGTCATAAAAAAGTAAATTAGACGTAGCCAAAGTCACCATTTTGTTTTTATGTTTCAACTGCGAAATGACATGTATCAAAAATCAAAAGCCTTAGTTTCTGAATGCAGTTTAATACTTTGATACAGTGATACAGTCTTCTGGTATTCAGAATGATTTCTTTTCTTTAGTCAAACCTCCAAGTCCAACCTGCATGAAGACATCTGTCTTGTAAACTTTCCCTGCTCTTTCATCTCGTCTACCGCGAGGAAGAGGAAAGTCACTCAAATCTCAAGTCTCAAGTCTCTAGTCTGGAGACATTGGTTTAGAAATTATGAGTTTGATTTTGAATGCATAGAACCTACATAATACGATATATTGTGAAAACTTGGGCCTTTGGAAAGAGAGAAGCGGAAGAGGAAAAGACGAGAGACGTGCATAAATAGATATGACGATGAAGATGAAGCTGAGACTGAAAATGGAATGGAAATGGGGGCAAAAAGACAGAGGAATAGTTGTCGTTGTCGTTGTCATTCCCGTTGTCGTTGGACTAACAAGTCGAATTTCTATGTAGTCCATGTCTCAAAGTGTTTCAAGGAGCTCCCTATATGGCCCTTGTAAAATTTTATGTCTCTTTCCAACTTGTAAGTTTAACTTGCCTATTCCCTCTCATTTCTCTCTCCTCTTTTCCAATTTCCACATGTACAATGTACAATGTACATCGCACATACATAGAATTTACAACCTACATCGTCCTGTCGTCTACAGTCTACAGTTCATAGTCTACAAAATCTACAGGATAACATGGGAACTTGTCCTGGTCTCTCCTTTCTGTTTTCTGCTTTGTCCTTCGTGTACTCTGATTCCAACTCCAACTTCAGCTCCAACTTTCAACTTTCCCCGTCTCTCTGTCGCTCTGTTTGTCTCAGAGAAAGTTTATGGAACAAGGGAGTAAACTTTTCCTAATACATACTAAGCAGTCTGATTAATTTCATTTTCATCAACAATCAAATCAGAAATTGAGGGAGAAATGGTGGCAGGAAGCATTAATATTATTATTATTTACTACTTTCATTCAAATCCGTTCCACAGAATTTAATACCTTGAAAACTAAATAAATCAAACATGGACACATGTTCACTATTCACCATTCTCTTTTCTCTATTCACTATTTACTATTCCGTCTTCAGTATTAATAATAATAATTCTCATGGTACTTTTTCATATATATGCATATAAAATACATGTCGACTACACTTTTGTCCGCAGCATTTCAATATACAGTCTACTCTAGTGTCTCAAGTCTCAAGTCTGATCTAATTTGGCATTTGTCGTCGGACTGGAGGAGAATGTTGCATTCAAACTTGTACGTTTAAACTACATTAAAATTACAATATGATTGAAAGCAAAGCCCTTTACAAGAATTTTGCAAAACTTTATTCCACTGCCCTTTTTCTAGTTAAATGTTCATTGGAAATTTTCAATGTTTGTGGTATGTAGACTGTAGACTGTAGACCTTTTTGGCCTGTTAAATGCCGTATGTTGGGTCGGATCTTCTCATGTATGTTCTGAAAAATGGAAACCGGTGGGTGCGTGATTTTTTTCTTAGTTTTCGAGCAGTTGTGGAGAAAGTTTTTTTTTTTACCTTACTGTGTTACTTTACTTTATGGTGGCTGACGGTAGACGGTAGAGGATAGAGAAAAAACCACTTGCATTACAATGGTCTAGTTATCTTTGTGTGTGAAAAAGTTGTAAGTAGCAACTGAGAAAACTCATGTTGATTCCAATTCCAGTGCACGGGAAAATAGAGCAGACACCGCACTGTATCAGTGTCCGTGTGTGCATGTAAAAGTAAAAGGTGAAAGATAGAGAAAACAAGTGAAAGTGAGAGTGAGTGAGTGAGTGAGTGAGTGAGTGAGAGAGCCAGACACAGACAGAGAGGCTGAGATGGAAAGAAAGATAAAGTGAAGGCTAGGTAGGTAAAGTATTGATTTTTGATAAAGCCATTAGTATAAGTTGTGTCGACGAAACCCGCAGCGCGCCGATGGAAAGAGAGAGAGAGAGTAGGGCAGCATAGGCATGCTGATGTTGATGTTGATGCTGGTTTGGAATCCGGTTCTGGTTCTGGATCTGGATCTCCAGTGCTATAACCAACTCTATATTTTATACTGTATGCCGAAGCAGTTTCATTCATCTGGATTTGAAATTGGAGTTAGGACTGAATTTAGATTTTGATTCCAATTTGGATTATGATTCTAATCCTTTAAATGGATCGGATGAGGCTGAAATGGGAACGCTCAACACTGAGAACTGAACACTGAACGCTGAGCGCTGACCGGATCTGTAAAAAATACTATTTTTCAAACTCACCGTAGAACCATTTACCATTTACCATACACATACACCAGTCAGCTCATGTGTACGTTGTACGTGGCACACACAGGACAACAATCTCTAATGTAATGAAATGAAATGGAATGGAAAGGCATGCCTGCCAACTATTTTAACCTACCTACCTTTCCCTCTCTCTTTCTCTCTCAACTTTTATCGTATCTCAAAAAGACTGAGTTGTGAGCTGATTTTCAACCTTTATTTCTTACACGTCTGAAATCCCCATCCAAAGTTCAAGTTTTACTTGAAAACCAAACTAAACCAATTCAATTCAATCCAATCCAATCCATACTAATACCGATATCAATATCAATATCAATTGTAATGGTAATCATAAAAGTGCTGAAAAACAGGACTGGATCCCCCTCGTTCAACTCCAAATAACTTTATAAAGACTCGTGTAAATTGATGAAATGACCATTTTACCTTTTTATTCGTGTATATGCATATTTTTATTATCAAAAGGGGGAAGCACAGCTGTAGATAATAGATAACTGTCGACAGTTCAACTAGAACTAAAACTAGAAAATGGAGCCATGGAAAATGAAAATGAAAATTAAAAGAAAACCTTATAAATTTGCCAATAGTTCGAATGTTGAATGTTGAATGTTGAATGCTGAATGTTGAATGTACTTTGTGCAAAAGTAAAGGTTTCCTCAGAACTATGTAACTTTTAGGGATTCTCTCCATCATGATAATTACAAGGACATTCACAATCACAATCACAAACGCAACTGAGGAACATACAGAATAGATGATCACATGTAATATAGAATACGGGACAAAAATTATGGGACTAAAGTTGGAATTTCTAGGAACTCATAATCCAACATCCAAAATCAAGAATAATGATTGAAATGTCAAGGCTCGAGGATTTTCAATATCAATATTTTCATGGATGCAGATTATTTCTGTAGAATGGAGAATGGAGAGCGAAGCTCTCATTGTGCAGGAGGACAAACTAAAAAGCATGAAATATGAACAAATGAGACTATATAACATAAAACATTGAGAATAGAAAATTGAGAACTGGACACACTCAAAGACAAACATAGACACAAATCAAGCTGAAACTTTGCACAATCATTCAAAAATTTGTATAAATCGGAATGTTTCTTTGTGCCTTTGCAATTTAGCTCATTTGTTTGTTTTCTTTCATTCAGACGAGATGATTCAAATACTATACATATTTTGTATAGTACACACATCTCGTCCAGCCTGTAAATAGTAAATACTTTCACACAAGTAAATTCTGATTTCAATCGATATTGATAATTTGACATCAACATAATTTGAACAGTGCTTATGGCTTGTCAAGCTTCCGTGACAAATGATATCAAAGTTCAATTTTTGGACACAGTTTTGTACTGGCTTTAAAACTGAATAGGTTTATTTTGTACTCCAAATCGGGCAAAAGTTTTTGCTTCGCATGTAATTAAAAACCAAGAATAAGAGTAAAAAATGAAGACACCTTTATGCTTAACTCATTTTGTTTGTTTTCATGGAATTATCTTCTGGTACATGCACATATTTATTTTTTGGTGTACTGGAACCTGCCCTAGACCTTCTTCCTGGTAAAATTCATTCAGAAGTTTGAATCAACTGACGGGGATTTTGGATACGGTACTATTTTTAGTCTCCATTCCACAGTCCATTCTCTGTGATTCCGGGATAAAGGACTGAATGAATGAATGAAATGAAGGAGGAACTTGAAGAACAAGGCACAAGACACAAGACACAAGTTAAACTTGACTTCTCTCTCCACTTGCATAACTCATGTCCTAATCCGAGTTTCATCATTTCAATTTCAAATTCCATTCTAAATTCTAAATTCTATAATTCATGTGCTATGCTTTAGAAAGAGTTGGAATATTTCGTGGTATAACTTGTTCGTTGTTCGTTGTTGGTTGTTGTTTGTTCAACCCAGGTCAAAGTTTGGAAGAAAGGATTTTATTATGATTTAATTTTGAATTTCTGCTCCCCCAAGGAATTCATCTAGTTTTGGCATGTTTCCGCTTTCAATAATATTTATTAAGTATACACATATAGTATATACTACAATATAGTTACACTGTAAACTGTACATTGTACATTTGTCTGGTGCTTGGATATGTACGATGTACGATATATTTTGAAGATGATGATTCTGTGGCTTAACAAATGAATGGTTTGTATTTTATACGCTCCCACGCAAACATGTTCCATAGTTTGTAGTTTCTATGTTATGTTTGGTATTTGGACTATAGAACCAACGCAGCTCAGTTCAACCAGTAAGATGAAACAAAAGTGGGATACATGTAGTAATCTAATAATTTCCATACAATGCATAAATAACGTATATAATACTTAATATATGAACTTATACATAATAAATACAATTCAAAAGACACACGTGACGTTTGTTGATGTTGACTCAACTCTGTTTACTACACAAAATGCTCAACGGTAGTTTCCACTGTATCAAAACAATGTACATTGTACATTATACATTAGATACATGGTCTTCGGGTATAGTTATTTCACTCGAAAATAATTTGAAAACATATCGAAATAGGCCAAAGGGGTTTACTCTTCCGTTTTTTCCTGCTTGTCATTATTTTCTTGGTTCAGTTCAATTTACTTCTCTATATATAATTTGGCGGATTTTTTATTTATTCAGGCTTAAATCCCAATCTATAATAATGTATGGTATGGTCTGAGTTGAGTTTTTGAACTGATTTAAAAATGAATCTTTATGCTATTTTTCATTGGGAAAGGTCCAACTAAATATCAAGGATCAAAAGTAAGATAAATTAACCATGTAAGATTACGCAAGAATCAACAACTTGTAAATGTACAATGTACAGTACACACACAGGAAATTTTCAAAGTTATACAAAACACGAAACTAGATCATATTGTACAAAGTAAGTGAGTAAGAGAGAGAATATTGAATAAAATGGTGGAATATTTATACATGGAAAATAATGAATAGTGGATGATGAAAAGGGAGTTTGAGTGAGCTGAATAAGTCTCTTTCTTTTCCAGCAACCACCAAATGAAATGAAGGAGAGATGGATGCAAAATATTTATGAAGGACTATGCATACAAATTGTACAAGAGTTATATTGCACAAAGATGTACTGTACATTGTACATAGCTCACAAGGCTCATTCTAGACATATAACTTTTCTGGACGAGAATAATAAAGCAGGAATATGAATATGAATATGAATCTGAAACTGAATATTTTAAGAATGTTTGCTACCCTTTGCAAAAGAAAGCATATATACAAAGTACAAAATCAAATTTGTGTACTGTGTACATTGGAGATACAGTGTAAAACTTAAAATGTACCATCTATACTGTATTTGTACATTGAGTAAAGAATTAAATGTCAAATACGTGTATTGTAGATGCCTTTACAAGTTAGAACAGTATGAAGCATTTTCCAAGGACTTGAACATTGAACATTGTACATTGTGTATAGTCTGCGGGTATTTTGTTGGATGCAAGTAGACTGTAGACTTTAGACTGTAGATTGTAGATATTTGTACAAATTCTTGAAAATTAAACATGCCCAAAATTCAGCTGACTCTGACTTTCTAACTTGAGATATTACTCATCTTTCTTCCTCCTTTTCTCATTCTTCTGCCTCTTTCATACAGTAATTTCCAGAATCCAAAATGAGAATAGTGGATAGTGGATAGCGGATACTTGTTCTCCAGCTAACTCATTCATTCACTCGTTCCCTTTCTCATAACATGCTGCCCTCATTCTCTTTACAAAACTATGTTGTAACTCCATTACTACAATAAAATAATATAGACTCTGTTTCTCTCTTGTCTTCTTTCACCTCTGGACTTTCATTCTCTCTAAACTGTACTTTGTACTCTGTACTACATACAATGTAAAATGTATGCTGTACATTTTGTGAAATGTCTTTAAATTTGAATCCTGTGGGTTGTGCTGGCGTATTATTATATTCTATACACAATATACAATGAATATTATGTATTACACAGACGAACAAAAATTTGGCTTGACTCAATAAAATTCAAGTCTGCTGTCTGCTGTCTGTTGACGGTTCACCAAGTCCATTGTCTTGTAATGATAGACAACAACAAAAAAGGGAACTGCAACATTGTATGACTAAATCTTTTATTTAAAAGCTCTTCACTCTTTCCTCTTAACTCTTTCCTCTTTATGTCTTAATCGTATCTGCACATTTGTACATTTGCATGTGTGTATTAAATATTAAATACTGAGACTTTTCATAGAATGAATTATGCTTAATATTCTCCTTTTCTTCCTACTTTTAAATATGATAAATGTGGATCTATATACATTTGTAATAATAATGTGCATACAGCTTACAACGGACAATTACTTTCTCCAACTTCCTCTTTGACTTTTGTGTATGAAGATGTTAATAATGGGTTTTTATGTAAGTATACAAGTGTATAGGAATATATGTCTCATGAAAGATAGATAGATAGATGGATGGATTGATGTGATAGACTCCACACTCCACATCATTCAATTCCATTTCATTTCAGTCCGTCCCAACTCACTTCATAATAAAGTATATTCTGTACACTGTATATTGTGTATTGTATAGTCAGTGTATTTATTTCATTCAGTTCCTCTCTCTCTCTTGTTCTTCATGAGGAGAAAGGTCGCTGTTTCGATTTCGATTTAAAAGCTTCCAACATCCAACTTTCTCTAGAATTTAAACTTTGAACATTCTAAATTCTACATTCTACGTTCTACATTGAATATATACTAACTTGTATTATCTATATTTTCCATTCTTCTTCTGCTTCTTCTTTTCTAGTCCTTTGTGACTTGTGTCTTTCTCTTTCACTCACTTTCTTATTGACTATCTCCTGCTTCTCCTGCTACTACTTGTTAGTGAGGCAGTTCAAATTTAAACTCAAAGTGAAAGCTGTTATTACGTCCTTGTGCTTATATGTGTCATGTACATTTTACATTGTGCATTTTACATACATTTATAATGCATACTAGTTACACGTACATTTATAATATGCTTTATATGCTGGTAGGCACGCATGTCTATTATAAAGGAGAAAAGAAACCAACCATTCTTAGTATCCAGTATTTGTGCAATTCAACTCAAATATCTATGCACGCTACATACTAAACACACTATATTGAAAGTACGTCTGTACTTAAAGATCGACTAGGCTCTGGTTTGACTTGACTTGACTTGGGGTTTTTTTGTCCCATCAAAGAATCGATTTTTCTCCGATCCTTTTCAAATCTACGAGTACGAGTACGAAGACGACTACGAACAAGAGTAAGAGCAAGAGTAAGAAAGAAATAAAGGGAAAAGAAGAGAGAGGAAAGGAGCCTGTGAACTGTGGAATATGGAGTGAGAGGATCAAGGCCGTTTGGAGGTTCAACGTGTAGGTTTTTACTTTTGTGGTGTGCATCAGAATTTCTCTAGCCGTTTCAACTCTCAACCTTACATTTATTACAGGTCTATAGACTCTAGAATCTAGACTCTAGACTTGAAACTCGAGAATAAGATGCTTATGCTAGGGAAAGCATCAAAAGGGGGGAAATTGGAATGGGATAAAAATTTTAATAAGTGACTAAAATGTGGAAATGTAATTCATGCTCCGTTGGCTCAGTTTTATTTTGAATCCTCTTGACTATTGACTATTGACTAATATCAGATATTAAATATCAGAGGACTTTTTCCCAGAAATCAGTTGTAATCTATAGAGCCTAGAGTCTAGATTCTAGATTCTATATTCTAAATGTTACATGGAAACAAAACTACTTTTACCTTTCTTGTCTACTCTCACAGTCACAAAAAATTTCTACACAACTTGAGGAATTGATATTGCCTGTTATATAAAGTACGAAAACCAAAAAAAAATCCAACACCAACACCAACCAACAATTTTGCATCTATGACTTGAAGTTTATTTGTATTTTTATGTTTTTGACAATTGTAAAGAAAAATAAACATAAAAATGAGCTTTCTCTTCCTCTGATTCCTTAGTTTATGATGATGATTGAGCTCGTACACTGTAGACTTTGCTGTTGAGTTTCTTTAGGGTATTTTTCTATCACTCTATCCTTTTGCATTTATGTGTGGGAATTTACGTGAAATGTGTAGGAAAATCAGTGTGCTATAAGTAGTATTGCTGCACGTAAGCACTCAAAAAACAAATATTGATATATAAATGTATGGAAGTATGCGAGCATAGAAGTATGGAGCTGTGTAGAATTGAGGCTTTAAACCAATTGGGTTATTGAACACAAAGGAGAAGAAAGTACAAGAAGACAAGCCTCAAGATGAAGATGAAGACGAGAAGGAAGATTGGGTAGTGAAAGAATAAGAAAGAATAAGGAGAACAGAAAAAAAATAAATGCGAAACACAAAGCAAAGAGAGAGAGGGATACTGAGAGAAAAGTAGATGAGAGTGGAGGAAGGAAGGAAGAAAGAAAGAACGAAAGAACGAAAAAAAAAGAAACCAGGGAGACGGAATGGAAGAAATGGAAGAGAAAGAGAAAAAAAAGCGTGGATGAACAAGTCAGCCTCCAGGGACGAGCAAGTGACTCCAGTAATATACAAATAAAAGAATGTAAAATAGAGAATAAAAAGGAGAGTGAAAGGCTGGAGAGGAAAGGAAAAGCGAGTAGAGACGAGAGATCTTAGAAGTGTACGTGTACTGTACTTTGTACTCTCATGCTCGTACTCGTACTCATATGTATTAGGAGCAGAAAAGAAAATATTTGAATAGCAAGTAAGAAAAGAAAAGTAAAGGTAAAAGGGATGGAAAACCAAGTCCAAATCCAAATCCAAACACCACATTCAGTAGAGGTAAAACACAAGAGGCAAGTATTAATAGGGTCTACGCAAACGGTGATTTCAACAGAATTCAATTCAGTGGCGGATTGTATGAGCAGTGAACAGTGAACAGCCGTTCTGTATGAAAAAGCCCAGGATTTATTTTACATCTCCGTCTATCCGCTGTATACTGTGCACTGTGCACTGTACATTGTACATTGTACATACTTACATCTTGAACATGTTTCTTTTTTCAACGTCTGTGCACTTTGTGGTATTTTATAGAAATGGGAACATGGAACTCGTCCAATCAAAATCACAGTGGAAATAAAAAGTACTAATGATAGAAAGAAAGTCAGCACTGTTCCTTTGTAAACAAAAAAACTCTCGTTTGATTAATATATTCAGATTAATAATAAAGTGAACACGAAACACTAAAAGGAATTCGTATGTCGTATGTCCAAGTGTACAAAATGTTTACACATATTATCATTTAGAATGGATTTGATTGCTTTTATATTTTATATTCGTATATACAACTGGCAACTGACAACTTTCCCCATTGATTCAGTTAATTCTAGTTTTAGTTCTAGTTCTAGCTTCTAGCTGTAGTTTTATAATTCTGATAATATTTGGTTGAGGTTCCGTCCAATATTATCCATGCTCTTGGAAACACATGTTCCCTCTGTGTGATGTTTATGTTTATACATGAGGCTGCTGAATGCTGACTGCTGAGGTTAGCTGGATAAATAAACATTCCAAAGCTTATGTATGCAGATACTCATTCCTTTCATAGGGGAAGGATGAGACGCACTCAACGATGTATTGTCGTGCTTTCCCTTGCTTTTTTCTCCAGGGAGTTCCCACATTTAATATAGCCAAACACAAAGTACAAAATACAAATACAAAATAGAAAATAGAAAAGACAGACAACACCACAATACCCAAGTACTTTGTCTGTTCAACATAAACATTTAAATGATTGTGTAGTTTTTATTCCTTTTCTTCTACTTTTACTTTTCCATACTTTCCCATTTTCCATATGTAGTTCCCATCCTCATTTCCCTTTTAAATAATCCTCTTGTACGCTATTTTTGTATTTTGTACTTTGTACAAATGAACGCTTCCACTTTTATTCATAGATTACAATTCTTTTTTAGCCTGAAGCTTGTACTGTGGAAAATATACAGTATACAGGATAAATAGTACAATTCCTATTAAACTTTAGTATGTGACGGCTTATGACTATAAAATATAAGATAGAAAAAGTTCATTTGTTGATGATATAATAATGAGTGGCTCGCTTCCATTTTCTATTGCACTAGACACTAGACACTAGACACTAGACAATAGATACGAGTCTCGTCTGTCCGCCGTTCCACATTCTACATTCCACATTCCGCATGCACATGGATCAAATTTTTTTATGATGGTTTTTACGAGATTCCACAAACTGTTGTTTCTGCGTATCTATACTACTTATTACTTATGTATACGTGCCTCCTCTTTGGTTCTGGTCTTTGGCTCTGTCTTTTTTCGCGTAGCCATAGTAGTTTTTAGACTGCAGTCCAAATGGCCTGTTATTACTACATATTACATATTACGTTCTACACATTAGATGCAAAAGAAGTGGATGGTAGAGGTAGTTGTGTATTGTGTATACTGTGTACTTGAACGCTTTATGCCAGACATTAAATAGTTCAGTACAGTGTACAGTGTACACTGTACAGTGTAGTGTTTATAACACAAAAACACAATGTGTTGAGGATCTTGTATGCGCTCTTTTTTATTGGCCATCTTTTTCTTTCTTTCTTTTCTTTCTCCAGCGGAATTTTCAACAGTTTCAACTTTCAAGTTTCGAGTGTGTTGAGTTGTGTTGAGATGAGATGAGATGGTGTGGCTGGAGGTTATTGAGTTGTACAAAAGTACAGCCGTGCTTCCTCCAGTTAGGCTTGTACATTGTACATTGTACATATGTATGTATGCACCATACTGGTTCTTGATATTTGATATTCCAAGAAATGTATGGAATTATATAACATTTTTGAGCCTAGTTTTCACTTTTCAAGTGTTCAACTTTTCCTCTTCGCCTTTTCTCTCTCTCTCTCTCTCTCTCGCGTTTTCAAGAACTAAGTGCATGAATAAGATTTGAAGCTTAGTCTTAGTTTTTTGTTGTCCCTAACAAAAACCAAGATACAGAATATATAGTACAGGATACAGGATACAGAAGGAAGAGGAGAAGCTCATTGGAACAAGTTTATGAAAACTCTGCTACTCGGATCATCTTATGAGAATTGAAAAATATGTATTATGCGTACATTATAAAAAAAGAGAATATGATGGAATTTGTGAAATTATTACAAAAACCTTCCATAAAGATATCTTAGTCTCAACGATTAAAGTATTTTGGTATTTTGCATTCCGGGCAAAAGGTCGTAATAAAGGAATAACTGTATTATTTGACCCTTGTGGTCAGTCAATTACCCACATTTGGGAAGATTTCCATCCCGACCTATGTTTTTCACTACTCAATGCCTTGTACCAATAAATTATTCAAAGAAACGCTGCTAATCAGAAAAGTTTACTCAAATGTAATATATTTGAAGTTGATAAAAATGCTCCACAGCCCTCCGGTTTTAATACGGAAAAAAATGTAGATTTTTCTATTTTTCTATTTCAATATTTAAAAGCAAGCCTTAAGGTAAATTACGGCTTAGTCCATTGAAATACATAATACAAAAAAATAATAAATAATAATGCAACAGAGAGCAAGACACAACTATACTCTTTCCTATAAACTTTGCCCATTTTCAAAATACTTAAAAAGCCTCTGTCGGAATATTTTATAACTCTCATCTCCTTTTTAACTCTGCATAAATAAATCTGTGCACAAGTTTATCCATATGGATGGAAGATTCATGTTGAAAAAAAGAAAAAAAAGAAGATGTGGCAGAAATTAAAAGGGAAAGACTAAGAGAGAGAATTTCCTCATTCCTTTTTTCCTTGAAGCGTTTTAGGCGCTTAGCAGATTAACACTGTACATAATACTTTCAATTCCATAATTAATTCCATGGTACATGGAACCCTGGAATAGTGGAACAGTGGAACATGGGGAGAGGAAGATGCTTTAGGAAAACAGCGGCTGACGTGGATTTTCAATGTGCGTGGATGTTGAATGTTGAATGGATGATACATGTAAAATGTGGAGGCTACATTTTACATTTTAGAATCCAGAATCTAGAATCTAGAGTGAATATAAAATTTAGAGCAGCAGGGACTGCCAGAGATAGCAAATGGACGGAGAGGAGAAGAAAGAAAGAAAGAAAGAACGAGAGAGGAAAAGGAGGAGGAGAAAATGAGATAAGACGTGAGAAGTAGGATTTACAGTTGAAACACGTAGAATATTCATACATTTCTTCCAAGGAGCAGTTTCATGGAAAATGAAAGTCTACATTTCTCTCTCTATCTCTTTCAGTTTTCTCTCACTTTCTTTCTCTCGTTCTCTGTCTCTCATTTCAATTTCTCGGGAGAAATTGCAGTGGTTTCTATTTTTATCTCGCACGTGTTTCCTTAACCTTACTTACTTACTTACTTTACCTGATGCCTTCTTTCTCCACACCTATCTAAATTCTATATACATCCTACACCATACACCATACAACACACAGTCTGCAATCTAAGGAATCAAGGGAAATTTATTAATGTCATGAATTACAATGGCAATGTACAAGGTACTAGGTACAATGTAAAAGGGATGCATGATAATGTACATCTGGTAAAAAATTGGAGTTGAGAGTTGAGATCCTCACAACTGCCACTTTACTCTTGACTTGAATGAAAAAGAGGGAAATGAAAAAAGTCGTAGTTTGGAGTTTTGAGCTTTGAGCTTTGAGAAATTTTTTAAGTGCATGAATTTTCGCATGATATTTTTATATTACTGACTCATTGTACGTTGAGCATGAAATGGATGAAGGTTTGCGTGAGATGTTCAGAAATAGATGTAGAATGTAGAATAGAAAAATAAAGTAATAAAAATTGTAGTATTTCAAATCATATGAAGCAGCAGTGCATTATTTGGTTGATTGTTGATTGATTTTATTTCTCCTTTTGTATTTCAGGATCACCGGCAGATAAAGCGGATTTGGAGGTTGGCGATGAGATTTTGGAAGTGAATGGGCGTTCGCTGGAGGACGCAACACACACTGAAGTCATATCACACATTCATCAGGTAATAATAATTTTTCAAATCTTTTTCTATTCCGTACGGTACAAAAGTTGGAATTTTATTTTTAAAATTGTTCGTGACGCCTCGTTCCTCGTCTCTCGAATATCTAGTATTTAGTGATACATGTTACATTCTATTTTCATCAGAATGAGAAATGATGTCAAAAAGACATGTGTACATTCGTACACATGTATAAAGACGTGAGATGGGAGGCAATTACTATTTTTATTTGACTGGGATGCAAAATAAGCTGCTTTTCTGATGAAATTTCTAAATTTCTAAAATTCTAGAATTTGTCATCACTAGCCCCAATATAAATTGTACATTATACATTGTACATGGTACTATTAATGCAATAGACTGTGCAAGCATCAAAATATTGTACAACGGCTTAAATATCTTGTTGATTCTCGATATTTAAGCCTTTTACCTTGCATCATTAAATTTCCTGGATTCTCGATATTCAAAAAAAGTCGGAATTGAGAGAATAAAGCTAAAAGTTATATGCATCTACGTTATCAGTTTAATGTTCCAGAAATAGAAAATCTAAAAACAGCTGTGAAATTTCAAGAATTGGGAATTTAAAGTCCTAGAAAAATAATCTATTCACATGAAAAATAAATAATCGATATGTTTACAAAAATACCTGATTGACATGTTTTTTTTGTCACATTTCTTTCAGTGTATACGGTCCAGAACAATATGTCTTCGTGTGAAGAGGAGGAGCGGAAACAAATTGGGTAAGGCGTCTTTTTTATCTGTAACCTTTTCTTTATAAGTATAAATAATTTTGAGTAATTCCCACACTAAATTTTCGGCCTGAAAAAAACAGTAAAAACATTTCATAAATTACTCAGAAATTAGTCGCTTGTTGCAAATTGCAGATGCATTAAAATCAACAAGATTTACACAATGACTAATTCAATGGCATCTAAGCTCTGTATTTTATGCTTTATTATTTATATAATCTTCGTTTGCATGACATGAGAAAAGATTGAAATTTTTAAGAGAATAAAAAACTATGTAGTGGAAAAAGAAATAAATTTAAAAGCATAACAAGTTCCATAATATTACAATGCCATTAGAAAGTGAAAATACTGATAAAATCAAAAAGAGCAAAAGCTTTGATTCTTATTTTGGCTCATATCTCATATCTTATTAATCCAAAATCCAAAGAGACAAGGAGACAAAGGCAAAAGTTCCAATTTATGTTCCGAAAGAATTTAGAAATAACCACACGCTTGATCAAATTTAATTACCATCTTCCAAGACTCCAGATGTAGAATCTAGAATCTAGAATCTAGAATGTTTAGACTCAGAGTGAATAACTCATTACCCTTGTGCTATATCAGATCATTATTAAGAGTAGAAACGAGAAGAGTGGCTGTATTTTAATATTTTACAGTAGTAGACAAAATGTACAATGTACATGCTACAGAAAGGGGAGAGAAAGTTTTTAGATAAATAATTAATCCTCCTAAATTCTAGATTGTAGATTTTAGATTCAAATCGAAGAAGCTTGGAAACACTTGCTAATCTCTTGCAATAAATTTTACAAAACAATAAATTGTATCTTTCCACTTGGTATTTTTCTCTTCTCAACTCCTTTGCTTCGAGCTTCCAGTTTTCCTTTTTTATACATGTCTAAATACTAAATACTAAATAGTTCACATTTGAGAACCGTGAGAACGGAACAGTGTGTATTTTCTTGTACTTGTATCATTTTTTACTATAACAGCATTGCCCGTTCTCTCTAATCTCCGTTCTCCATACTCCATACAAACTCCATGTCTAATGTCTATGCAGTATAGGATTTCAATTTATGCTCTTATTTATTTAAAAAATTCCAGTGTTGTTATACATTGCTATTTGGAATGCAAAGCTGTTGCCCATTTTAAAATGCTGTCTTCAACTTATACTTAAGGAATGGCAAGATGATGTTACAAAATGGGAGACTGTACACTGTACAAACAAGCATTAGTTGCTTAATCGCAGAGTACATAAAATCATCGATCGAAGCTTCAAAGTCTAAAGTCTAAAGAGAACTAAAAGCAGGAGCAGAGCTAGATCTACAATATATGCTTCTTTATTCTCTACTGCTTTGACATGGTACAAGGTCCACATTAAACACATGTAATGACCGTGTGAGCGAAGGAAGTAGGAGGCAGATGAGCTATTGAATATTTAGTAATTGGGAGACAGTAGGCAGAAGATAGGAGATAGGAGATAGTAGATAGTAGATAGTAGATATTAGATGGTGTCCCGGATCCCGGATATTAAAATGCCGAGGTTATGTTTTTAGACTGTATCATAGCATATCAAATGCTCCTGGTGTCATCCCAGCTCCAAGCTCCAAGCTCCAAACTCTAAACTCTAAACTATGCATACATAATACATGTAATGGAGGAGGACAATGAGAAAATGGAGATTGTTTTTATGGTTTATTATTCATAAATACAGATATAATAGATACATTGAACCTAAAAGAGCCATGATACATGATTACATGATACAGTCATAACGTGGCTGTGGAATGGTGGGTTTTATACAGTTTTATATACTTTTAGTTTGGAGAAAGTATGTGTAATGTGTAATGTGTAATGGGTATGCATAAAACATGAAACATAAAAGGACGTAGGACACAGGACACACTTGCACTTTCTATTTAGTATTTCTTGTATCGTATTTAGTGTAAAGTGTACCTTGTAAATTGTACATTTTACATTTTACATGCATTCCTAATTCCTAATTACAAGGACGAGCTAAAATGGACGAGGGAAGAGAGGGTTATTAGATTTTAACTACATTATTTATTGCTCACAGTTGCTCACAGTTGCTCACACAGTTTCACATTTCCCACCGCAACAAAGTCTTCATCCAGTCACCAGCTAGCTATATTCCTATATCAGACCCAGCTACAGCCACCACCACCTCTTCAAAATCCCATGAGTAAGGGAAAACATGAGTGTCTCTCTTTCTCCACTATACATTAAACGTTATTCTCCATACTGTCTTTGCAATGCCATGTAGAATGCAGAATGTAGATGATACACAAATGAGTACAGATATTTCTGCATGTGCGTAGAATTTAGGAAGGAGAAAATAGAGCTGCTTTGCTTAAAAGCCCTGTTTATAGTATATAGGTATATAGTATATACGCGTGTGTGATAAAACGACCACTGTCTACCGAATACCGACTACCGACTACTGGATGAATGAGATGATTAATCACAAAATGTCGTACATGTCATACGTGCAAAATTACACAAACACACACACACCATGTTCCATGTTCCATACACACTACACACAGCTACAGCTAGAAGCTACAGCTTCATCTCTCCCATCAACATTAACAATTAACAACAGCATCAGGTTCCTCTGTTGGAGTAAATAGCTGACTCAACTTATTTTATTTGTGCCGAGGTAGATTTCACATTCAAAATCAGATTCCGATGCGGATGTGGATTCAGATTTCTATCCTGTCATAATTGCATGGCCTCCTAATTATTACTGTATTAGGATAAAAATCTGTTTCTATCCTTAATTGACGACGTGTACTACGTGAGGTACACAATTTACTTTAATAGATGGAAGACACAAGTAACACTTTTGATCCTCATTATTCCTCTCATTCCACATTTGAATCAGATCTTTTCTATGCAGATTTAGCCTATTTTTTTGTGCAAAATTCCATACTGTATACTCCATACGGTCAAATATCTAGAATCTAGAGCTAGAACCTTTGAGCCTCAGCACAAATCAAATTGTCTCGTGGGTGCAAATTTCAAAACGGACAAAATCCTGAAAAGTGGTGAAAAACCACGTTCGTCTACTCAATACTCAAGTTGTGTAGCATGTTTCAAGTATGGAGCAGCAATACTGGAGTTTTAGTTTGACTTTTGACCATTTTATATCATGCATTTGCTGTACTCAATACTCGTACTCAAATTAAGTTGAAATTTGCCAAGTTTCCTACTTTTTGATGTGATGGAAAAATTAACGACTCATTGACCAATAATTTTGTGCAGTCAAGATTCAAACCAATTTTGTAATAATGTATTTTGCATGTATGTAAGTAAAAAGAAAACCCGGACGAAAAATTGGAGGAGACTAAAATTATTGAGTTTAGACTATGAGTAAAAGTATCTAGTACATAAGCCTTACAACTTACAACCGAAACGGACCACGAAAGAACTGAAGGAAAATGAGGAGAAAAATTGCAATTTGTTATAATTCGATTACTCTTAATCTAGAATCTAGAATCTACACTTTCAACTCCAGAATAAGAGTGCAGTCAAGGGACTTTCAAACGTGCAGTGTAATGAAATGAAATGTTAAGTCCAATTCAATCCCGTCCAGTTGCTGAAATCCGGGTGGGTCAGGAGAACCTACTTAACTCCTAGAAACCTATTGGGTGGAAAAATGAGAGGTCGTTACGGGAAAACTAGTCAAGCATATTTTGTGTTTTTAGTTTTTACTTTTGAGACTTCTGGAATTTATACATAAGAGTAGCTGAAATAAAATCACCTACTCCAACTTTCAACTTTCAAGTTTCAACACGCGGAGAAATTGGCTGCTCCTATTTTATTTTTTGAACTTGGCCTATTTTTCTTTCTTCAATCCGAATTTGACCTCTTGAAGTTTCACAATAAGTCAGTTGACTACCGGCTACAAAATTTTGAAGATGTGATAGAACTTATTCTGTTTAAAACTGTGTCTGTATTTTGCACATCTCGTAATAAATAAGTATGAAATGTGTGGTTTTACCCGAGCCAAAGCCTGAGATTGGGAAAGTAAGGAAGATGAAAAGGAGGCAGATTTACTAGAAACCAGAAACCAGAAGACAGAGAACGAGAGAGAGAGACAGAGAGCTCGAGTTTGTTCGCTTCCACGATGCGTGAGAGCAGCAGAGCTGTTTCTCTGGTCGGAGTAGGAGTTGTGAGTACTCCTTGTGCATCATAGATCGAACACCAGTCAGCCTTCCCAAACCAGTGGAAGGTGGAAGGATTGGGATCGGGATGTGCAGCTTTCAACTCTACATTCTACACTCTACACTCGCTCACTCTTCGCCTCACTCCTCACTCCTCACTCGACAATCTCATGTCTCATGTGTAAAAAGTAAAGGCGTGTTTATTACGGCAGAGGAAAAAAGCCACAGAATTTTATTCTTTGTAATAATATCAAGAGTCGTGAGGTGCATGATGTGTGTTGTATGTTGTGTGATAGCATAAATGTATATTATATTTTGTATATTTTTAGTTATGGAGCATTGAGAATCGAGAATCGAGAGTCAGAGTACACTGTAAAAAATAGTGTAGAGTGTAGGAGAGAGATGAAGGAAGGGTAATTAAAAATTCAGATGCATGCACACATCTTTATCCTCATTACATTCTTACTTACATGATACTATAGATTGCAAATCGTATAATTAACATAATACATAATACATTCCTTATATTATAAACAAAGTGTGTGTATTACTGCATCCAGTATCATGTATCAAATATCAAAATATCAACCACCTTTTTCACAACTAGCATCTAGAAACTAGAACCTAGATGCACCGTGATGACCGTGAATTTTAAAATGAAAGGAAAACAAAAGAGCCTGTTCCATCAAACTCATGTAACTCTTTATTCTGTTCCCTTGTGTTATTTCTACACTATCATTTTCATTTTCATTATCATTTAAATTATAATTCCAGTGGCAAAATCAACAAAATGGAATTTCATTGAAAAAAAACCTAGAGACAAAGGATTGGTTTATTACACAGATTTTCTCAGAATTCTTTGATTATGATTAAAAGATTAAGGAACCTTTTTATAAAGCAAAATTTGGAGTTGTCCACTTTTTCAATGCTCAATGTTTAGCATTCAATATTCAATATTCAATACTCAGTGCTAAGACTGGGACAAAGAAAAAGAACACAGACAATTTTTTTGTAATGCTAGTAATGAAAATCTATCAGAGAAATACGTTAGAAAAAAAGTCACAAGCTTAATCCACAATCCACAACATGAGATGGCCATAGTCTATTTTTATGTTGATTGTGATATAAAAAAAAGCTGGATGACTACAAATACAAACTAACGTGATCAGTGTACAGTGTACAGTGAGCAGTAGAAGAAGCAGGACAAGGAGGACAGAAAAAAAATCTTTAATAACGAACTACACCTAGTAGTCTCTCTCTCTCTCTGTGTCTCTGCCTCGTACTTTTTTCTTTTTCTCTACATAGTGAATGTATAAATATACATGTGTAGAAAAAAGTCTCAAAAAAGAGATTAACGTGTTATATGAAGTTGGACGACAAAGACGGGCATTGTTAATAGAATAAGGTGGAACTTGCTGTACGATGTACAGTGTACAGTCTACAGTCTACAGTCCACATAAAAAGAGTAAATGATGTTATTATTATATACTTTTCTTCTCCTTTGTGCTCCATACACTGTACAGTGTACATTCAAAGTACAATGATTATATCATATAAATTCTGGTCATATCCAAAAATGTATGTATATATCGTGTATTATGTATAATACATAATACACGATGTAACGTAACATAGAAAAGTACTATGTATTTATTATTTACGTATGTACACACATGTGTCTGGGCCCTCTTGGAATGTCTTACGGTGTGAAGCTCAGGACATGAACATTGAAAATTGAACATTGAACATGTCCAAGATTTATACATGAGCAAATCTTTGTAGTTGTAGCCAAAGTATTAAGAGTCAAGAGACGGAGAAAAAATCTCAAGTCTCTATTCTCTGTACTTTATACTTTATACTCTATACTTAATACTCTACAACACATTACCTATACCATTTTCAAAGTATCCAGAATCCAGAATCTAGAATCCAGATAGTCAACTATCTACTCTAAAGTGTAAAAAGCCTACATGTATTGTGTTGAGTGTTGAATATATGTATGCACATTGTACATGCATATCTTTTCCCTTACTACATTTTACTCCAAAGTATCTCAGTCTCTCAGTCTCGTCCATTCCATTAAAAATCCAGTCAGCTTAAGAAAGAGAGAGAGAGAGCTGATAGCTGGCCAGCCATGGGGTGAAATAAGTCTTGCGGCGATTTTATTCTGGAAATATGTATGTATGCATCGGCTAAGAAAGAGAGGGGAAGGAACAAGAAGAAGAAGAAGAACACAAATCCATGCTTGAAATGCAATGCAGTGCTAGAAGCAAAAAGCCAAAGCCAAAGTCAAAACCAACCTGCACACTCTACACTCTTCACTTTTCACATCTCTCATATTTCTACTACTTGCTTTTTCTTTCCCTGCTTCTTCTATCTATCTACAACTTGTTCTTCTGCTTCTTCTTCTTGTGTTCTTGTGAAAACGTAAAGGTAAACTCATACGTCCACTCACACACATTAAAACACTGTTTCATGTAAAATAGTCAAAACCCCAGTCCGAACAGAACAACCGGCCTTCCACCATCATCATCATGATCGACATCAACATGAGTCGTATCATTTGCGTGTAGCTATAGTAGAAACACTACCATGAAGTAATAGCATTTGAATTTATACATAAATGCACAGAGAACAGAGTACGGAGTACGGAGAGACGGGACTTGCAGCGCAACAATTATAATGAACTTGCATGCATCCATGTCCATATCCATGTCCATATCTATGTGTATGTGTATTGTGGATACACACAAAGCACTCGCGTACAAATATTCCGCATAGGGAAAAGGAGCATATGTGAAGTTACTTCACAATAGTAAAGAGTATACAGTATACATGTATACATGGATGCAGGCAGAGTGAGCAAAGGCAGCGAGTGAGAGGTACAGGTGAGATTTAGTTGGGAAGGATAGAGAATGGAGAATAGAGAATGGAGAATATTAGAGAGGGGGAGAGGGAGCAGGTGGAATGTTACCTGTCTATGGGGTTTTTAGTCATTTACTAATGTACTGGATAGCATTAGCCGCATATGCATATACTTACATAGGTGACGAAGAGGAATACAATACTTGTACAATATATAATATACATTATACATCGGCGCATATAATGTTGTTTGTAATAGGAAAAAAATATACACCTGTGCTCAGCTTTCAGCTCTCAGCTCTCAGCTCCAACTCCAAACTTCAAACTCCAGTACAAGCATCAGTATCAGCAATAGCTGTAGCTCTGGTTCTGGTTCTGGTTCTGGTTCTAGCTTTAGTGTAGTCGTGACTTGAATACATATAGCATATACCATATACTGTAATGTACCATGTATGTGTGTAAAGTATAGTAGTATTGCCTACCTATCAACTTCAAATTCAACTTCAACTTGAGCTTCTTTGAATACTTGTGTATATACTAAACACGACAGAGAGAGAGAGAGAAAGAGAGAGGAGCCAAAGGGTACTCAATAATAATAATAATACGTTTTTCTGCTGCCTCTGTCTCTGGTTTTGGTTCTGGTTTTGGTTTTGGTTTTGGTACTGACTGTAACTCTGACTCTAACTCTGCTTCCCATCTTCAGTGCATTGCATGGCCAGAAGAAGGAATCGGAATACATGTATTGTCTTCACCTCACATTACACTATAGACTACATTTTTATACATTATTATATTCCCCGCTCCACCTGAAGACGAAAGACGAGTAAAGTTGAAAGTTTCAAAAAACTCTGTTCTCTGTACTCAAGTTTTACCATTGTTTTTTCTAATTGTGCCAGTGAATAAGGATTAATAATCAAATAAATAACTACAGATTGTTGTTTTCCTTTGTGCGGTGTTACAATATTACAATATTTTGTCTCAATGTGTGGACCAAAGTTTCCAATGAATTTACCGATTCCACTGTTTTTTTAAGTGGGGACTTGTAAGTTGAATTTGAATTGTGTAAAGTGCATTATTATTATTATTATTACGGAGTATTCAGTAGCAATTATAGTTTAAAATTGTGAACTGAGGAACGCGAGCCAAAGTCAAGTCAAGTCTAGATTGAAGAGTGAAGAGTGTAGAGTCTCAACAGTTTAAAATTGAATTGCAATAGTAATCAAATTAACAATAGCAATTATCATTCATTCACCACCACAAATTCAAATTCAAATACAAATACAAACAGTACTTACTACTGCGATTACTATTACATATTACGAATAGAAATGCGAGTACAATTACATAGTTACATAGTACTTGTGAGTGTCTGTGTGTATGTATAATGTAGAGTGTTGAACGTACAGTTTGAGTACAGTGTGGACAAAGAAGTCATTTAATTATCTAATTTATTATTGCATTATTCCGTATCCGCATTCGGCTTTCGGCTAACTACACAGTCATTTATATTATACTGTTCTACTGTATTATTTTTCTGTGTTGTTGACTCCGTTAGTTTTATTTCAAATCGGATAGAGTTTGGTGAAGTTTTCTTCAGATATATTCAAGTAATTTTCAGCGAGTGGATTGAAAATTGAAATCAACCGAATTATTTTTAATATTGGTTTCTATCTAAAAATCTAAAATAATTAAAGTGATACTGGAAAAAATTAGAACGGGAGTTACTTTTAATTTATCACTTGTTATTTATTTACTTTTCTCATATTCTAGATTCTAGTATTTGTTGTACTAGACTATTTATTTATTTAGTTACATCAAGTGCCATGTGTCTTTTGGATTTTTATGCCTAGTCGCTTCATTATTTTAAAAGGTGTTGATCAGTTTTTCAGCTTGTGTTTTTTATTATTTTAAAAAATTATTTTTAAAGCATGAATTCCTGTGACATAATAATTTTTGTGTAGTGAAGTGTGTAATTTTTGTTCAAGTTGGAAATTATTTGGACAAGAATGAATAGTTTGTGAATTTTAAGTTTCAGTTTTTGTTTTAAATAAATTTTTTGTAAGTTTGTTTCCTGCAGTTTTGTGTTTTGTGTTTGAAAGTGAAGGTTTCAAGTTGTTTCACATTGGTATTTGGAATGCAGAAAAAAGTTGAACAATAGTAATTCCTGCGAATATTATTATTATCATTATCATTCTTATTATTATTATTACCGTTTAATACTGGAGGATTGCAAGTGAAACTGATTTTATCGTAAGTGTGATATTCCTACTTATTTTTCTTTAATTTTTGGCATATTCTCCTGGTTGGTGTACTAAATTCCATAATATCTATTAATTCTACTCCAAAGTCTAAAATATTATTTACTCTACATGTGTGTTTTTGTATGTAAAACAGACTTCTTACATCATGTCTCTTATCTATGTACTATGTACTATGTACAATTTACAATGTACATACCAACTGAAAATGAAAACAAACATAAAATAGCATGCCATAGTTAACTTTTCCTTCATGATGTCGAGGTCGGCTATAAATTTTTTGAAAAGTAAACTCTCGTCATCGTGTGTTACATCAACTGTAGAATGTAGAAACATGTGATATGTAGGATATGTAGGATGTAGGATACACAATACTCATTACTTTATAGTGTGCATTCGGATTTTTATTTGTACTTGTACTTGTATTTTGGTACACTGCACAGATTGCTAATAGTACTTTACATACATATCAAAAAGTATACATGCATTTCTTAGAACGTTTACTATTTACTATTTACTATAGTTTGTTAGCTGTGCTAGTGAACTGGGTCTTTGGAAAAGTCAAAGAAAATTGCATGATATAATTTTTAATGGTGTATTTATGTGAACATCCGTAAATATAAGAGCACCCAACATCCACATCAAACATCAAACACCCACATGTAAATACCTATCCTCATTCTTATCTAATGTCTAATGTCGAATGTCGAATGTTGAATGTCTAATGTGTGCTCAAGATAACTGCATAACACTCCCAGCCACAGTCGCATGTTTCCTTCTTCTGAGCTAAATATATACATGTAAATGTAAATTGTAAACAGTAAATAGGAAATAGAAAATAGAAAATGGAGCATTTTCCCATAATGATAATTTATCTATTTGTCTAGTTTTAGAAATATTAATGTTACAAAAACAAACTGTGAACAAGAGTCATATTTTTCCAAGGAAAAAAATAAATCATAACAACTAATGTACAACGTGTGAAATGTTGTAGCATGTTTGAATATTTGAATATTTGAATACTTGAATGCTTAGTGCTATTTGTACCATGTTTGCAAAGTGCACAGTCAGCTGATTCGATGATATTCGGCGTTGAGTTCAGACTGGGTCGACTGGATCGGCTAGAAAGTGGAAACTCGGATTTCGGATTATTCAAAGTTCTCGGTCCGGTATTGAATAATAGTTAGTGGAGCGGAAAACGTGGAAAGTGAAAAGTGCGGGAGTTGTGAGGAACTTTTTAATGTTCAATACAAAATTACCAACTTTGACTCGTGTCTTTTTCTATTTACTTTGTACTAAATACAAAATGTGAGCAAAATTTGGAGGAAATTATAAAAAGTGCATGTCTTATTTTTCATTAATTCAATAAAATTAAAGTATTGAAAAGTAACTGCACTCTTATAATTTTAAATTTGAAACTGTTTGGTACATGTATTTTACAAAGTACAATGTACAATATAAAATGTACGAGGGCTTAAAATTTAAGGACGGGCAGTCCTTTTTCATATCAGGTGTACAATGTACAATGTACTTATACCTGGTCATATGCTAGGCATGCGGAGTAAAAAGTGTGCGTTTGTATTTTGTATACGTGCAGTTGAACTAATGTCTGTGTGTAGTATGTACATGAGCAGGTATTTTAGTTGTAGTGGGAGTTTTGAAGGGAAACTTGAACTTGAGTCTAGTGGAGTGGAGTCGGATTTGTACGGCTGGAGGTTATCTCAAATTTCTCTTGATCTGCTGAGCATTAAGTATGTGCCATGTACAATGTAGAATGTAGAATGTACGGTGCGGTGTACGATGTACGATGTAGTAAATAGTAGTAGTCGTAGTTTTGTATCTCGTGGAGTCAAGTCAAGGAGTATGTACATAAATATAAATATAATATTATGTGTAGTACACAAAGGTATGCACAATGCACATAGGACTGTGGAGGGAAGAGTCAGTCGTCAGTCGTAAAGGTAGTAACATTCTCCGTATATTGTAGTTCTATTTCTAGAGGCGTTTTAACTTTAACCATATGTTTGTTGTGTTGTTGTGTGCTGTGTACTGCACATACCGATAGATAGATACATAAATACGCACGTACACAATCAACAATATACAATATATGTACATATCTGGCACTTGAATCTAGAATCTAGAATCTAGAATCTTAAATCTCGAATCTCGAATCCTTCCTCAGTCAAAGTCAAAGTCAGAGAAGAAACCGAGTTGAAGTTTAAAATCACAGGAGCCAAATTTGAAAAATGAGAATCATTTAAGACACATGCAAGCTACATCCTTCCACAGCTATAGCTGTGGATCATTGGATCATATAGGTTTTATATACTTTACACTCTAAAGTCATCTTTTTAATGTGTGGATGATTTCCTGCCTTGTCTTTTCCCTGTCAAATTTCATACCTACTGCATCATAAAGGATGAAACTATGCTGCATGCATTTTGCATTTTGGAAATTTTAAAGATTTAAGACCTGTCATCTAATGCCTGTGAACTTCACAATTTTTCAACTCTTGAGTCTTGATAAATCTTTCATTTAATATTCAGTCGGATCCTTGCGGTTTTTTGAAATCTGAAATCTGACTTTATTTTAAAGAATAAAGGAACAGGTTGCGATTTAATCCACTCAAAACAATGGTTTTTTATGTGCTTTATGTGTGCAGATTATTTTATTTTAGTTTCTTATGCCATTCTCTTAAAATTTGGAGTTTGGTTTTAGGTAGTATTTTTTCTATCTACTGTTTTTACTATTTGTTCTTGAATTGAAAATGGAGGATGAAACGTACAAACGTGTGCAAAGATTACACACACACATAAAAGATGCAGGAAGGTAACCAAGTTATTGCTGTGAGAAAATGAAGGAAAATTCCCATTCCTTCCTTCTTTTGAATTTCAAGTCCAGCACTCATGTGTTGTTTTGAGTTTGAGCTTTGATTTTTAATGACTCCAAACTCCATGATATACAATTGTTTCATATTTTGCATTTTATACTTGGCATTTTGTTGATTTTTGAATTTTGACTGAAAGAAATTTTCCAGAGATGGGGCTTTTACTTGTTTACCTGTACAAAGTACACTGTGTAATGTACAATGTACAATATTTATTGTACATGTTTGTCACTGCTTGTCCTTGTGATTTCACGTTCACATTGGTGTATCATTTATTGCACTTGGAACAGTCGACAGTCTACAGCCAACATTCAGAGTTTTGTACAAAAAACTCATTATTTCTGCATAAATTAGACAGTCATTTGGAGGAGTGGAAACTTTATACTTTATACGCAGTTTTTACCATTTACCAACACCATTATGTTTAAATATTACATGTATGACATGAGATAAAATCACAATCAGAAACTCATCCCGTCTTAAGTCAAGTTAAAGTGAAACGAAATTAATTTTGACAAAAAAAATAGTTTACCTTTTAAATAATTTGTCTATGAAAAAAGTTCATCTTGTAAATGATCATGGCTCATTTTTTACTCATCTATTTTCAATTTTTAGGAGTACGTGTATTACACTCTTGATAAATCATAATTCATAATTCAAGCCTTACACTTGGATCTGCGTCAGAGCTATAACCATAAAAGATTCAGGGCATAGACTTTAGACTGTAGAATGCTAATGACATGATTCAAATGATCATTATTCCTTTTTTAAAATCGTATTGGAAAATTGGAATGGCGTTTAGATTTTGGATGCACAACTCTTCTTCTTTTTCCCCTCTCCTAATGTTCATTGCGTATTGAGTATTGAGTATGACTTATTGTGGATTGTGGAGGTTGATGAAAAGAAATTTACATTCCAATAAATTCCGACATGTGGCTGGAAGCAGACTTGAGTAGAAATGGAAATGGATAGAGGATGAACTCCCATCCATCTATTCAACCAAAAAAGCGAGCTGATATTATTTATTATAAAGATATTATCTATCTAGAAAATAAGAGAAACTGACGACTGTGAGTACAATTCCCATTTTCATATTTTCATATTCTCCGTATGTGGAATACGCAATACGAAATACGTAATATCTCTGTACTTGTACATTAGAAATTAGACATGATATTTGTACTAGTATCATTTTGCAATGTGAAATCAAATCCTATTCGTAAATTGCAAATGTAAAATATATGGAATCACCTAAACTCGATCGAGTTTGAATTTAAATTTTAAACCAAATCCAATAGTCAAGTTCAAAATGTATCATGGTATTTTCTATAGATTATAGATTCTAGATAAGATTTGATAATACAATTTTGCACTGTGCGCAAAATCCTCGTGCTTATGCTAATTACTAATGAATATTGAAACTGATTTCGTGCCTTCCTAATTACAACTTGTACCCATATTCCGAGTTTTTCCTCTTTATCAAAAGATAAATCAAATCAAAGGTTTTTGACTTTTCATAGTTTTCTAATTATTTATGTACTTACTTTTTTCTGAATGAACAATGCCAATGAACAAATGAACAACACAATACAATACAATAACCTGTGAGGCCAAATTTTAGTTTCCCAATTTTTGGAAAGAAGTGAACGAGTTCGTCGAGTACACTGAAATGAGAAAAAAAGTATTTTATAATTATATCAGGAAGATTGAATGATTGGACTATTGGACTGCATGAATAATAGAGTAAATGCTTCATGCTTCACTTTTACACAGAAAAACGTCATTCATGTAAGTAAATCCGGTTTGGAGTTTAGAGTGTAGAGTTGAGAGTTGAGAGAGTACATGGAAAATATAAATATGAATTCACCTAGCAGAAATCCTGATTCAGGGTGTCGATTGTGGATTGTGGATGCATTCAAATTTTTGAATGATTACTCATTCTTATTAGATATTAGATCACGCTATAGTTCCTAGTCATTTCTGGCCTCATCATTTGTTACCTTTGACATTACAATGAAACACAAGAGACATATTTCTCTATTATAGAAAACGCAGAGTACTTTACCCTGTACACTGTACATTGTACGTTGTGACTACTTTTACTACTTATACAAAGGATGAGCATTTTGTGCACTTATGCTCATGAGTTTTCCTAAAAAAGAGGTGTGTTTGGTTTCAAAACTCTTTCTGAACTTTGACTTGGCGTCATTCTCATTGTAGATATTGTATAATAAACATTCTACATTTACATGTTGAAACGTCCATTTGTTGAGTTGATAAAATGGAAACTTGAAATTTTGAATCGGTATCTAAATACTATACACTGTACACTGTACATTTTACAAGGGAAAAGATTCCTCTACTCTCGTGTAGACAGTACAGTTAGAGAAACCCTTTTCATGTCCCGTTCTAAAAAATGCAGTGGAGTTGATCTTGGTATCTCGTGCTCAGTTTTTCCAGCTCATTATTTCCCCATTATCATCCACCAGTTACTCTTGGTTACAAACCTAAAATCCATGTTGAAGGGATGATGCAGAGGTACAAAGAGTAAGAAAAAGTTGATGTTGAGCGCATTTCTTCCAGCATCTAGGATTTGGGGTACCAGTTCCAGTTTCACTGCCTGTAATAATAATGATAGTATTTTTTACTATTGATAATAATTACAATAATAACTGTACTGTCAGTGTTATGTTTCAACCTGGACCCTGGAACTTGGAACTCAAAACTAAGCACCTATTTTAGTCTTTGTTACAAAATTATATCAACAACGAGTATAGAAAGTAGGAAATATTTCATTGGAATCCGCATTCAATAAACATGTACGTTGAGCATTATATACATAGTCCAGTGACCAGTGAGTCATAAAATGATGTTGTCATGCAACAAGCATAAATAATAAATATGATCTATGTTGTGAGATGGATGGATAGGTAGATAGATGTATTATGACTTTAAACTCGTAAAGCCTTTAGTTTTCTGTTTTATAACTTATCCATATCATGAATAAAAGGAAGGAACCCTTGTAAAAATTACTATGAAAGTATTAACACTTTTCAGTTTTTTATGAATTTCTCTCTGTTATTTCCCTGTATTTACCACCTTTTGCAAGGATTAGCAGGTTATTCAACCTTCTTAATTTTTAACTTCTTGTATCTGCAGATAGTAAATAGTTATGTATAGTTAAAATGTTTCACATATTTGAATATTCACTTCAAGAGCATGCCATTTTCATTACATTGTTAACAACGTTATTTATCTCCTTGTAAATATTTTCGACATTTAACTAGTCGTAAAAAATAAAATAGAAAAATCTTGAAGGAGTAGCAAAACTTTTCTAGGAAATTGCCTAATCTTTCCTTTTCTTGTGTGCGGCGCTGACCACATTTCAACATAGTGGTGCATTACTAGATTTGAAAGTCCCATTTCATATGCGTACACATTTCATATGTTAAATGTTAGGGTGTGTTAGTGTGTAAATTTTGTACTATTGTACGAAGCAAGCTACTTATAAAATATTAAAATATACACTCAGCTTGTAGTTAAAAGGACCTGTAAATTTTGGATGGAAAATTGAAACATATGTACAATGTACAGTGTACAAGATGAAAAAGTACTTAAAATAATATGCAACTTAAGTAAAAAAAAAGTTGATTTCCCTGTTTGATTTCCATGGACTTTTTCATTTTCCACATGAATTACATCTCTTATTCACCTTTTGTACATTTTTCCAGCATGAAAAATCTCCAAGCCAAAGGGAGACGGAAGAAGAAAAAAATTTACTGCTCCCATACAAAGTAAAAGTATTTGTATTATAGTTTGTATGCTGAATTCTATATTCTTTATTCTGTATTGTGGGAGTGACTTGGATCTCGACTCATCATTCCGATTCACATATCACATATGTACACACAATATAAATACATTGCTTATAAATACACGTTCCAAAACTTCCCTCCCGTGGATCAGCAACCCGCAACCAGCAATTTTCCATTTTATGTACAATTCACTCGTTTGGAAAACAACTGTGGATGTAATAATAATGTCTACCATTCCCTTATGCCCTGTACAGTGTGCACAGCTGAGCTCTTGTGTTGTGACTGTCTTTGGTTTTTTGACTCAAATAAATCACCTTCATCTTCAAGAGGTTCGGGGTTCATTAGACAATGTACAGTGTACAGTGTGCAGTACAGTCACAGGTTTTTCTCTACACAGAAAGATAGATAGAGTCATAAGTTATATTTTTGCCATGCGACACTTGTTCAATGTCCAATCTTCAATTTTCAGTGTCCATTGTCCATTTTCCATGTTTGGCCTATGTACAAATTTGAATTTCAAGACGCTCCAAGATGGAGAATGAGAGAAAGGACAGTAGAGAATGGAATTTATTACTTTTATTTCTTACTACTACGCTCTCACAAGACCACAACGACAGACAAAAGTTGCTTACCGGGGTTGGTTCATAAAGTATAACAAAAAATATACAAATGTTTTAAATTGTGATTTAAGAAAAGGTAGGGAAAAATATTCAACGATTTTTACTAAAAGCTAACTTTTTACCTTTGAAATGGATGTTGAGCAAAAATGAATTCAGATTTAGATGTGTCTATCGCATAAAGTATAAAAGTAGAAATACATTGTACATTGTACTTTGTACATTGTAAAATGAACATTCTACGTAGATAGTCGATTGTCGGAAAACTGAAAAAAAAACATTGCTTATCTTCTCTCAATTCCCTTCGGTTGTCCAAATACCAAATACCCAATACAAAATACAAAATACCAAAAACGTATCTGCACTCTTCGTCTCTCTATTGCTGTTGCTGTTGCTGTCACAAGTTCAGAGTCAGTCCGATTGAGCTAAGGAAAAAAGAAAAAGTCCATGCGACAATGTGACATATATGACTAGTCAAGCATGTGACATGCACATTGTATAAATTTCCGTGCATTTCCTACAGCTAGTCACCAGATATTTTTCTCTGTCTGTTCTCTGAATGAACGAGCAAAAGAGGGAAAGAAGGAAAGAAGGAATGAGTGAATGAATGGAGGAGATGAGAGAGTCAAAATACAGAAGACTGAACTAAGCTGAACTGAACTGAACTGAACGCGGTTAAACTGCAGAAGAAACAACATGACTCAAGACTCAAGACTCAAGATGCGTCGAGACGATACATTGTTCAATGCTCAAGTTTATGAGAAAACACCGACTCGGAAAACGTTCAACTATGTCCAATGTTCAATGCTCAGTTTACTTACATCTTGTATACTGTACATTGTACATCTTTGTATTTTCTATCTGTATGAAAATCTATCCACGGAATCAAGATGAAAACTACTGTTCTTTATTTCCATTTGTTTTAAGGTGATTCCGGGCAAAAGGAGAGCTCTGGTCTCAAAAAAATATCTTGAATCCAAATTATTATCTAAACATAATTTTTGCACAAATTTTGTTATGAGAGTACAAAAAATAGTTGACATTTTGTATTTGTATTTTGTACTGGGATTTTTGAGCTAGTTTCACATTGAGAGTGAATGTTGAACGTTGAAGCTGTACATTGTACATGTAAAAGAATAGCTTGCAGAGTTTTTTTTTCTCTCGACAACTTTTTCGGAAAGTTTGATATTTTAAAGAACCCAGTCATAACATAAAATAAAGTAAAACAAAACAGACCAGATATCAGGTCAGAGTCAGAGTCAGGACCGAAAAGAATTCTGTAGAGTGGAAGAGCAGAGAACAAAACCAACCAACCAAGAAGATGCATACACATGAAGTACATACATACAACAAACATACATGGATACAATGTTATTCATAGTCTATGTAGTTTTGTCTAGTTCTAGATTCTACATTCTAGATAACACGCAGAGGAGAAAAGGGAAGAAGAACAGATGACGATGACATCATGAGTGCATACATATATACAGGAGTTTATACCTATAGATTTTGTTATAGATACTTACCTATACGAATATATATATGTGACGGGGGAAGATGCCGGGAATATTTTTGTATTATCCATCGGGCTTGAGTTTTTTTTTCTCTCTCTCTAGTCTCTACTATCTACTATGTATTTTCCTTCACTATCTTTTCTTTTTCTTTCCAAAGACAATTTTGGCTCGACTGCTCTGTTCGGTTTTTACACTGGTACTGGTTCTGGTTCTAGTGCGGGTACTGGTCTACTTTTAGTTGGCATTCGCACGTACTTGACTCTGTTCTACTGGTTCTTGATCCTCTTCCTTTACTTTTTCTACACACGACAGACTCTAAACTCTTAAACTCTAAACTCTAAATTCTACATTGTAGATTCTAGATTATAAGTGACTAAAAAAGAGTTTTGTTTGTTTTTTCCATCTCTCCATCTCTCCATTTCTCTATTTATTCATTATTCTGCTTTTCCGTGTTCCGATGTACCACTGAATTTTACCGTGTAGTTGTTTATTGCTCACAAATTTCCTCACAGTGTATTAAAGCAGTCGTAATTTGTGTACAAATGTACTGTACAGTTTTCAATAAAAAAGGAGTAATTTTAGTAGTAATTTCAGTAATATCTGTAATCTGTAATTCCTCATCTTCTTCAGCGTCTCCTTTGAAAATTAATAAAGACAAATTTGGTCATGTGTGAAAATCTGCAGACCCAACTGTAATTAGTCAACTGATTAGTGTTTGAATTCACTACATACATTTTAAATGAGAGGAAAAAATCCGGACCAAAACCAAACCAAACCATTCAATGTTTAGGGTTTAGTGAAGTTTTTTTTCCTCACTGTTTTTATTTTTCTCCACGATTTGTGGTGTTTGGTTATAGGTTTGGAAAGTTTGTACTGACTCGTGTTGAGTTGTGTGTGTGTGTGTGTGTGTAAAGTTGTACAGTGTAGTGCCGCCCTGGAAAAAATAACATGGAGCTAATGACTCGTCTCAGTGTATCTAATACAGTCTCTCATATCTTGTGTTCTACAAATACATCTATGATCTATCTTGTATATAATTTAAAGCTGTCTACAGTGTGTACACAGTACATCTTTTAATACAGTAGACCGTACACTGTACACTGTACATTGTATACTGTATATTGTACACTGTAAACGGTAGAAGACGGGATAAGTGAGCAAATATTATGATAAGGACCGGAGAATCGGATTCGGGAAATGGATGAGAGTTTCCAATTTTCTTTAATCTAATAAATTATCCTCCACTCACCATTTTCCATCCTCCATCCTCCGTCCTTCATCATTCATCATTACTCCTGTTCAGTGTAAATTTAGTGCTGTCGTGTAAATTTCGTGGATGAGTGAAAAAGTTAAAAAAGAAAAAAAAATATTAACGAGTCAACGAGTGAACGAGTGCTGTTTAGAATCAAAATTCAAAGGAAAAAAGTGAAATAAAAAATATTTACAACCTAAATACAACTACAGTGTACACTGCAGACTGTATTCACCAATTTTTGTGCAAAAAAATGATGGAGATTGAAATTAGCTTTAGTTTTAAGACTGAAACTCACGATGCGGTAGAATCAGCATCAGTGGCTTTTGGTTTCTGCTGGTTTTGGTGTTTTGGTGTTCTATAGAAAAAAAATTGAAAGCTGAAGCATCAAAACATTCAACATCCTCGTAAATAATGTGGTTGTAATTAGATTCAACTTCCGGAAGGAGATTTCAATTCACATTCAGATTTAAATTCTGTGAACATGTACGTTCTACATTCTACATATGTAATATGTATATTTGTTGTATGTATTACCGGCGCTGTTAAATTTAGCGCTGCTTTCAAAGTTGCTCTTATACCTTTTTTTAAGCAACTTTCATTTACTATGCAATACAATACAATACAGTTCAATATATCTATATCAATAGTATATATATACATAATTTTACTTTTGTGTAACAAAAAATGGGAAAATATGTAGGAGAGGGTAGAAATATTTACAGAGTTTATACATTATACAGTGTCTGATGCAGGAGAAATCAAATTCTAAATCAAAATTCACAGTCATGTCCACAAACAAACAAACAAAAAAAAGAGTTGGAGAGAACACACAACTTTTAACTCGTACGATATTGTCGTCAACAGACTTCTTTTAGTTTGAGAAGCAAACGGCCGTAATTCTTCTCAAGTCTCATTCTCTTTTCTGTTTCTGTATGTGTTCAGTTCTGAGTGCTCAGTCTGCGGCCTACAGTCTTCAGTCTTCAGAATTTGGTCTCATTAGTGAACTCGTTGGTCGTTGGGATTCAATTATGTCTCTTGACTCTACACTCTAAACTCTAGAATGTATCTAGATTCCAGATTCTCAACTCTATAAGCTCTCGACTTGAAACTCTTTGTAGTCATTATGCTGGCTCGTGTTTTACATATCTACATTCTACATGGTATTTTTGTAGTATTGAATTTAGTACGCGTGTTTCTATTTCCCTCAAATTTGTTATACAATTTCCGCATACGTGCATATTGCAGTTTACTCCTTTTACTACTCCATATTCAAGTCTACTGTAAATACATATAAAATATAAATATGTTTCTATTTAAAACGCTGTTTGACTTTTGGGTTTGGTATGAAAGATGGTTACGTTAGGATAGCACTAATAATAATAATAATAATAATAATAATAGTGCAGGGCATAACGGCTTTGGCACACGCGGAATTCCTCTCAAGTACTTGGATTCCCCATAGAGAAAATCACAGTGGAAAATTATATCGCATCTTTCATATGCAAGTATATTATTATTATTATATATTCAAAGTATGTACAATGTACAATGAACAAACAAGGTACTTGCCTCCAATTTAAGCTCCAATTTTTGACTGTGCACACGCTTAAACTTTGAACATATTTCTGTGTATACATAATAAATGTGTTCTGTGAATGGGAAATGGGAAATTGGAAATGGGGGATTTGGGAATGCAAGAGTACACGGAGACATGGGAGACATTTACCTAATGAAATGGACTTGCATTCCCTTAAGTGCCTTCCTTATACAAGTTCAAAGATCAAGATCAATGATCAATGATCAATGTTTTCTTAAGACACTTGACTACACGAAAGAAATGGAGAGAAAGATCAATAATAAAGAACATAAAATATAAAATCCCAGTCTAAATGGGACAAAAGAAACTTTGCCCATATTGTACAGTGACATTTTTATATTTTTCCAAATGCATTTATTTTTATGGACAATGGACAAGTAAATAGAGTATAGAACATTTTTCTTGTTGCTTTACTCAATCTTTTAATTTGGGATTATTTTATCCAAAAATGTATAGAGGAAGAAAGTAGCAGATGCATCATATGTATAGATATTAAAATGTAATACAGATAATATCATCTAGGTTCATCTAGGTAATATCTTACTATGATACTTTTAACGGAGTTGAAAATGATAGTCATAAAATATGTGTACAATGTACAATGTACAATGATTGGCGATCCTCAAATGATACAGCACTTATGCCGTCTCCCGTATTCATTAAATAATTTAAATCTCGCCAGGTAGTCCAAACATCTTAAAGTAAGAGTAAGAAACATGCATACATGTGTAATGTGTAACCTTGAATTTCTAGCTCATGTACATCAAATATATTATATTACATATCACAATTGTTCAGAAATAAATAATATATAATATACTCATCTCTTGCCTCGCTTCTTCATTGTTGTTCTGTCCTCCGTACTCTTTACTCTGTACAATAGAATACGAGTTACAATCCAAAATACAGCAAGTAAATATGCCTACATTGTGTTTTCTCTCAGTTACCTTTGAAACTTTACACACTACACACACTACAATTTACAGCACCTAAAAGTCAAAAACGTTAACGTTAAATGTGAAGAAAAAAGAAAAAAGATCCCCCTCAATACTTTGAACACACATTGTACTGTGTACACTGTACACTCTGTTTTGAGCATATTAAAAGTAATGATAATAATAACAATATTCATAATACAACAAACAAGCACCTTTAGATGTATCAATGTCGAGAGAGTCGAGAATTGAGAGTCGAGATAAATTTCAAACTCGGTAGTTTCTTTTTTCTTTTGAAAATGTCTACAAAACACAAAATACAGTATACATTACACAATAGACAATAATAATGATATTCATATACGTGGATATAATAATGCACGAGATAATAATAATAGTAATGATATGAAATATGAAAGATGAAAGATGTGAAGAAGGTGGATTTTCTATATATTTTGTAAAAGAAACAAACTGAGGTAAATTGAACTTTTTTGCTCGCACCAACAGCCGGCAGCAGAGATAAGTACCTGTTTTTCCTCATGCATTGGTTTTGTTTTCCTTTCTTTCCTTCATTTTCTCTAGTGTGCTGCAAACGAAATACGGAATACGGAATACGGGACTTGAGTTTTGGTTCAAATTTCAGTTACACAATAAAATGTAGCTGGGATTAAAATTTCATCCAATTTCAATAATCATGTTGAATGTTGAGAATGGTTACAGTTTTCAGCCCTTTCATTTTACATTTATGTCTATTTTGTATTTTGTACATTAACAGTTTGGATCTCCTGTTTTACCTTTTACCTCTTTTTTCGGCTTCTACTGTAATGAATATCATTGGAGAGGTGAATGTAGACTGTAGACTTTTCCAACTGTGTTGTAAGTTGTAACCATTAACCATCAACTCGGCAGATTGTATAGGAAACACAAGCCAATTTTCACTCAAGTATGAAAATGAAAATGACTTTGAGTTTGAGTTTGACTCTCAACTCTCAACAACATCAACATTAACAATCCTTCTTCATCTGTAAATGTAAACAATGATCTGTCTTTAGATTCTAGATTCTAGATACACCAGATACTTGTTGGACTTTAAGTATTATTATATCACTTTTATATCAAGAATCAAGACAAGATGAAGAGACAGTGGATATGAAAACCAAAACCATGTTTTGATGTGCATGACTTATTTGTACAAAAATTGTCTTGTTTAGTCCAAACAACAAAAGCTAGGGAAAAGTCCAATCCAATCCAATCCAACATCTGCAATCTTATCACTTTATCATATTTATTATATTCAATTTAATACACTGCACATTGCACACTGCACATTGTACAATCTAAGCAAAAATATAAAGTAATAACAAGTCAACTTTAGACAGACTTTGATGTAATGATTAAGAATTTCATTTATTTCTTCTACACAGCTTTGCAATAAAAGAAAACGTCTTGAGAAACTTTTTTACCACATAATATTCGTATATCTAGCATTTAGGTACATGCGTAAGATGTTGTTGCTATTCCCATTCATTTCTTTATTCATTCATTCATTTATTCTTTCGTCTTCTCTAGACTCTAGACTCTAGACAACTCATGTATCATCGGATTGTTAGTTGTTAGTTGGTTGGTTGTGTACTGTCTTGTGAATTGTGAATGAAGACAAAAAAAGATGGCACAAAAAACCAAAGCCATTCTCTACACTTGGTGGATTTTGCAAGGGGTTTCATCCAGATTCGAGATTTATACTGCACGGACATTTCTTTTTAGAATATAGTTTTTTACTACAGACTCTAGACTACAGACTAAAGACGAGAGACATACCAATCAAATTAAAGAGATGAGAAATGAGGAATCACAGCACAACACAACACAGCACAGAAACAGCACCAGTTGTTTCTTTCAATGGAAATGGCAGAGTTTGACTTTTGTTTCCATGCTGAAAATGATAAAAAATAAAATGATGAGAATTGTTTGGTTTCCCTCTTTGAATTTGATATGGAGTGGACGAGCTCACGATCTTCAATTTTTCATCATGAATTTTTTATTCCCATTTACATTTACATTTATATTGTGAAATAACAAACATGAAACCTCGAGTTTTAAGTTTCAAGCCTCTACTTTCAAGATTGAAGATCACATTGTATTGTTGATTGTTGACTTTACGAGGCAAAATTAATCATGATAAGTTTTTAGTTTTGAATTCTGCATAAAAGATGGAACTAAAGATACTAAAGAATGATGAGAAAGATTTTGGAGACAAAAAGGAAAAAGGTTTTTGATTTGATTTTATTTCATTTCAAGATTTCAAGATTTCCATGATATTGATTTAGGTCATGATTTTGCGGAAATTGAAATTGGTATATCTACCATCTACAATCTACAATCACACCAACTTTTGTCAAACTCATCACAGTCATAGTTAAAATAAATAAACTATCTACTATCTACATTCAGTGAGGGTTTTGTTTAAAATAAAGGGACAAAATTCATGGAATTAACAATGATGATGATAAAAGGAGACATTGATAAATTTCCTCTGTTTTCACGGAGCTGAAGAAAGGACATTTCCTTCAAGTGTCATATGTAATAATTGAAAAGTGAGCAAAGTAAAAGTGGGAGTATGAAATATCCCAACTTTTCCACTTTTCCCAATTTTCCCAGTTTGTCTTTTGTCTTTGTCTTTATGTTGGTGGTGAGTAAATTGATATGAGGAACGAAGAATAAAAATACACTTGCTCCTATTTGTACACAGTACATAGTTTACACGGAAACATTTCTTTGTATGGAGACTGTTGACTGTTGACTGTTGAATGTTGAGTTTTCTGAAATTAAGTTGTGTTGAGTTGAGTTCTGTGCTCAAACTCACTTGTGGCAAAAGTTTTTGCGGGATAATGGAGGACAAAATGTCTGTAGACTGTAGGCTGTAGACTGTATACATTGTACATAAACTTATACCATGAAGATTGAACATTGAATGCGCATGATACAGTAGACAGGATTCATTATTATTATTGTACACAATCCTGAAACTATCTGTATGCTTTGTACAATCTACAATGTACAATATACATTGTACAAGGTTCTGAGATAGGAGGTTCACACAAAGTGTGAAGTTTGTCAAAGAGTTGGTCTTTTTCCTCTCTTCCTCTTCTTCATATTCATCTTTCTTCTTTTCCCTTTTTCCTCTTGAACTATTTGTCTATGTTTTACGTCCAAATTAAACATGTTTGTGAAACTTCTTACTCCTTCTTCTATGTACAATGTACAATGTACCATGTACAAGGGCCCTTCTTAAGTACATAAAATCTACTTTCTACTTTCTACTTGGACTCAGGATTCTGTAGTATCATTCATCTTTTCAACTTTTCCTTTCTTCTGCTTGTTGCTTCTACTGTAAGAACTGTACAAATGTGTAAATGTGTACTACACGTACTTTGTCCTTTTCATGTACTTTATTCTGTTTTACTTTGAAATGGGGAATTATTTCCAGTGGGTAGAAACAAACAAGCCTTTTTGTTGTTGTTGTTCTTGTTGTCGTCGTCGTCGTTATCGTCCTTCTTGTTGTTTTGTTATTTTTGTTGTTGACAGGTCACGTCCTGCATTTATGAGAATGATAAGAATGATAAATGATAAAGAAGTAGAGAATATGTAAGATGCTGTATGTTATATGTATTTGTATGTTTGATGAAAGTCAAGAGTCAAGAGTCAAGAAACAGAGTATCAATTTTCACTTTAATTTAGTTTACGGTCCACTTGTTGTTTTTAATCATATTATTTAAACATGTTAATTTATTCTTCGATACACATCTTACATTTTCTCATCTCCTTTCTCGGAGAATGTACGTAAAAGGTATGGAACATGGAACAGAATTTGCAAACTCGCTTACAGGAAGAGCAAATTGCAAATCACACTGTATTTTGTACTACAAAATATATTGTATTGTGTTGTATTGTATTGCATTGAAATTGGCAAACGTAAAATGTATCTACATTTTGTATTGCATTTTACAAATATAAATATTATACGCGTACCGGAAAAGTTATGCATTATGCACATTGAATAATTATTAATATGATTAAAATGTGTAAAATATATTATATGTGCAGGTTGTGCCAAGGTAGTAAATGAAGTAGAGAAAAAGTTGTGCAAGGTTCAAGATTCAAGATTCAACCTACTACGAACTACGAGGATTTCTATCTAAAATCTAAAGCTATTTTTATATTTACTTAGCGAATACTCGGATAATTTATTTATAAATAAAACTGTGCACTTTGCATTTTTCTCTTTTTCCTAAAAGACTAAAAGACTGAAAGACTCTTCTCTTTCAGCTGTCAAAAGTCACGAGTCAAAAAGTCAAAAGTGACTGCTGAACAAGCTGGATTTCTCAACAGATATTTTTTATTTTTTATCATGTAGTGGCAAAAAAAAGATGGCATATGCCAAAAATATGAAAATTTGTTTACACAAATACAAAAATGAATATTTGCAACTTTGACTTTGAAGAAAGACGAGTTACTTGGTGTCGAGTGTCGAGTGTCGAGTGTCTAGTGTCGACCTTTTGCCCAGTTCACAAAATATTTACATGAGCTAAGATAAAAGTTGAAATGTACATCATACATCATACATATCACTATATGGTTGTAAATAATTCATGTGATAAAATGGAAACATATTTTCCTTTTTTCAAGTAAGCTTGAAGTTGGACAATAAAATTTCCTCTAGAAAAAACTACAAAATTGGTATATTTTATTGTATATAAATTGTGTAGTGAATTTAATATCGATATTATTTTGATATCCTTTGATAAAATCTGAAAATATTTATTACGGGTACAAACTACAAACTGTGACAATCTACGTTTACGTTTACATTTACAAATTTCCTCCTTGGAGACGGAAACAAGAAGGAGAAAAAGAAAAAGATAAAATATCCATACACATAAATAATAATAACTTGAGAAGATCAGAAACCAGAAATAAGATGAGTTGTCGTCTTTGCAGCTGTACTTCTGGACGAGATGGTCGTCGTTCCAGTAGTGTTGACACAGGTCCATATGGACCACCAACCAGTCGGCAGGCGAATAACAGTGAAACTTCCTCCGATGATGAAGATAGTCATACTCTCGTCGGAGTTGGAATTGGAACTGGAATTGGAACTGGAACTGGAACTGGCCTAGGTAGCGAAAGGACGGACGGTCCAAAGGGAGAAAGAGAGAAAGGGAAAGAGAGGAAAAGTGGAGCAGACGATGGTTTTGATATCCCATCGATTTTCAAACCCATTCAAGTAGATTCCCCTGCCCTACAGAGACTTCCTCTGACTGGAAGTAGTAGTAGTAATACCCGACCAAAATCAAGTACTACTATTGGTTCCACTTCCATTACTGGAATACCACGACCCAGAAGGAGGCCAGCAGAAATTGAGTTGAAAGGAGAAGGAGGAGGAAGTGGAGGAAGTGGAGGAAATGAAGCAATGTTATTAAAAGACGGGAGAAGGAGGGAAGAAGATGGGAATGAGAGTGAGGATGGTGAATGTGATGGTGATGGTTCAGATAGTTCCTCTAGAACTCTGTCAAACAGTAGTAGTTGTGCTTTCCCAGACCCAGAAGCCGTGGAGCCCCTGTTGGGTGGCTCCCTCCTGGATCTGGATTTGGAACTGGAAATGGATGGTGAAACCCCAATGTCCATGACTCTTCCCATGTCCATGTCAAAGTCCTCCTCCTCCTCCTCAATAGTGGGCGGGAGTCAATCGTGTAAGTCCACATCGACATCAAAATGGATATCGACTTCGAGATGGAAATCGAAATCGGCGGGTGTGAGGAAAAATGAGTATGTGAGGAAATTGAACGAGAGTAGACTTGTTTCAAGTAGGAGGGAGAGTGAGGTTGAGGGCGGGTGTGCGAGCGACTTGTGTCTCACAAATGTCAACCTGGAGATACCTTTTGCTGATGCTACAGACAGTTCTCGAAGTAGTACTCTAAGTAGATCCACTCCCACTCCAATTAAAATCCGTATGGAAAATCTGGACATGGACACTCATCATCATCATCATAGTCGATCCAATTCTGTAGGTCCAATTCAGCTGGTCATTCAGCCACAAACCGAAAGAGAACCAGAAATTACAAAAAAAGTAGTGGAGGAGAAAAAGGAGAGTCAGCTTGAAGTATGTGTAAATGAGGTCCATCAACCTGATGATAATGACTATGCACCAATCTCAAGCCATTGCCTTGCTCTTGCAAAAATGGTCAATGTGACCGAGATGCTCAATAATGGAAATGGACAGCCTTTACCACAACCACTCGAACCGCCACCCGCCCCTCCTCACTACAATCATCGTGATAATAATAATCATAATAGTAATAATAATAGTAATAATAATATTGATCATCAAGATCAAGATAGAGACAAAAACAAAGAAGTGCCGACGACCCATTACATTAGTTATAGCTCCATTAAACTTGTGACCGCTTCTTCCTCTACTTGTTCTACTAATAAAAATAATCGTACTCGTAATCGTAACACCCCAAACGGTCATGATGGTAAAAGTCCTGCCAATACCACTGATTTTACTACCACCACTACCACCACTAGTCTTAATTCTGGAACTAGACCTAAAATTATACCTAGACCTAGAATGTCTTATGAGGATGTGACTAAAAATAATGTGAGTGTGTCCTCAACATTTTCACCATTGCCCCGGCCATTGTCATCCGGGAGGAACGCGAATCAATCCACTACCAGTTTCAATCGGATGCCTTTGCCACTGTCGCCATTGTTGGCCAGTTGTCGGAATTGTAATAGTTTGATCCATTCTCCTGTAAATGTGCCTATGAACATGAACATGAATGCCAATGCCAATGCCAATGTGAATGTCAATGTGAATGGGAATGTGAATGCCTTTTGTCGTGCTTGTTCTGATCTTCGTCGTTTTGGTCTTGATCATAGTCTTGATTACGATTACGGTTCCGGTGCTGGTTTTGGTTTTGGTTTGAATGTGGATTCGGATTTGGATCATCTCAACTCCTTTTCTTTACAACCACACCATGACGACAGTGTGAAGCGAAGCAGAACTGTGAGTGAAGGTACCGGCGCCGGGAGCAACTACAACTACAACTCCAACTACAACTACCACCACAACTACAGGAATCCTTTTCCCAATCTCATTGCTAGTGTCAGTGGTGGACATGATAGAGGACTGTATTCACATTTGACAATGGACTCATCCTCCTCTTCCATATCTTTTTCACCCTCCTGCCAAAACTCATCCAGTGCCTCCACCAGTCATACCACAATCATTACAAACCCAAGCACTCCTACAAGTACTAGTAAAAGTACAACTAATAAGAGTACGAATACGAATACAAATTTTAATACAGATACAGGTACAAACACAGATACAAGTAAACATGCAAATAATACAAATACAAACATAAACAGCAGAATTACAACTACAAGTACAACTTTTCCCTCTTCAGCATCACTACTATCATCCTCCTCCTCATCCTCCTCCACATGTAGTTACATAAGGAACAGGACGACGAGTCCCAGCCCCAGTCTTTCACTCCTGTCATATCTCGCAGATCCATCCGCTGCCGTGGAGCTTCATACTTGTCATTCTCATTCTCAACGCTCACTTAACCAACATGATGATCATGGTCAGTCAGTCTTCAGTTTCCCTGTCTTCTTCTTCTGCCTGCCTGCCTGCCTGCAAAATAACAACAAATTCCTGCCTAGTACATCTATCCATCTATCTATCTATCTGTGTGTGTAGTTGGTTTGGTTTGGTTTGGTACAGGCATAGAGCATAGAGCATAAACAGACATTGTTCATGTATGTACCTCGCCTATGTTTGCCTTTCCTCTTTCCTCTTTCGTCTCTCCTCTCTCCTCTTTTAACGTGTGCAGTTCTGCCGCCGAAGTCACGTAAATAGGACTACCAGTAGCTGCTTCGATCAGTCCGTTCAACTCCGATGAGTCTTCACTTCCCG
>JABASP010000124.1:0-78707 GCA_019776565.1 Sminthurinus signatus
TAAAAAATGAATATATCCAATATCCAACGAGCAATCAAAAGAAAGAGTGAATCAGGATCAGTTTCATGTACAACGTGTTATGTAACTTTGGACAAAATCTAAGGTCCACTTCTGTACAAAATTGACCAGACAATATGGTTTATGCTTTAAATGTGGATGAAGAACTATCATTATATAGCTATAGTTGTAGATTACAGTTTTTCAATTTTTCTTGCCTTGTGAGAAAGCTGAGGGGACCTTGAACCTGAAAAGAAGTTGGTCACACGATCCAACCAGGGAATAGATTATTTGAGTTCTCATATGTGGTTAACATTATCCTGTCCAGAATAAAAAACAAGTACATAATATGGAAAAAACAGTGGATAAACTGGACTTTACAGAAATATGAAGAAGAAAAATAGAAATGAAATAGATAGCTGACTCAAACTGGAGAATCCTAGATACTAGGTATTGTATTGTTTTTGTGTTTTTGTATTTCTGTCATTGTCATAAATCACAAATACCTTGAAGAGAAAAACAAGAAACCAAAACCAAATCACAAAACGACTTTTTACTATAAATTAAGCATGTACGGTACTCTCTCTATAGAGTGTAGCAGTGTAGCACACAGTATATACCATACACACTATCATTTGTCATCCTTCGGAAGCAGTGATTGATGTCGAGCTCCTAAAACCTAAAACTCAGAGCTTCTCCATTGAGATTGAATTCTGGGCGGTGTGGTTGGTATATAAATGCCAAAGATGGAAGAAATGAATGAGATTGAATCTAGAAAAAACTTACATTTGACACTTCTCATTCACTATAAACTATGACGTCTGTAGCTTGAGATTTGAGATGTCACAGAGAAGAATATTATTGAAAAACATGAAACACATAATGTATACCTTTTACTCTTGTGACTTAGTGCAAACACTTTGTTAAAAAGTTAAAAAATTCATACTGTAATAAACAAATCTTTATATTATTAGTGCAACAATGGTTTTTGATTTTTCTGGACGATACATGAATAAATAAATAAAAAAAGCTTCATGATTTTTTGCACAAATGGTACATCTACTAAAACTACCCAGGGTATCAATTGGGCGTAACATCTAAGATGTAATATCTAGTGGCTAGAGTTAACCGGGGATTTTGTTGTACACACATTGTAGGCATATTATGAGAATAATGATGAATCATACACGGGGAACATGTGTAAAAAGTATAAGTGTACATCCTACATATCATACCACATACAATGTATACTACAGATACGTCTGAATAGTTATTGTATTATTTGTGAGGGACATTCAATAGAAATAATACATTATCTCCTCTATATAAATGTATGGGAAAAATCGGACGAACCGACTAAAAATCATCAATATCTTTCAAGTTGAACTCTGAAATATGACTACGTGTTAGATTATATCCATCCATCCGAACAGACATACATGTACATGTACAATGCACAATGTAGAGGCAGACAGACAGAGTAAAGGAAAAAGGAAGATGAAAGAAGAGCGGCTTTTTGTTGATATGATATGATACCCACAGCAGACTTATCAATGATCAATGTGAAAGGATAAAAAGAATAGGAGCATGATAAAGAAGCAGTGCAGTGTACAGTGGTAGACAGACGAATATCAAAGCACTTGATTGATATATAATCGAGTTGAGTTCAATAATAATAATAATCTTTGCTGTAACAAATCCAAGACGTATCCAAGTAATGCTTCTCATAACCATGTAAATAATGGTGACCATTGTGTTCCTTGTACAACTGACGTGTATAATGTGTAACGTATAATGCTACAGGCTACAGGCTAGAGAAATCTACATTCTACATTCTCAATCAAGTCTAACCGAAAACAAGATTTCACTTGTAACTTGGAAGTATCCACTTTTTTTTGGCATTATCCCTCTTAGTCAATAACAGTTTAGGAGCAGATGAGCAGAAATCATCGAATTTGTCACTCGTAGAAACAATCTTTCGAAAATTACTGAAATGCATTTATTTTTACTCGGTTGTACATGATTTGGGGAGCTTGCACCAGATGGCGAAACCACCCTCTTTGTATGTTCAATTTACACTGGGCAAAGTATAAAAGTTACCAATAGTTTGGGGATTGGAAGTGCATTTCGTGACAATTTCTGCTTCAGGGAAGGAAACAAAAAATTAAAGGTAGCAAAGCTCCAATAATAAACTATTCGAATGATTTGCCTTTTGTAAGAAAAATGTACAGAAAGTAAAAGGAGAAGCTGAAGTCTTCGGATTTCTGGTTGATTGGGCTTTGAGCTCAAAATTGCTAAAGATTGCAGAGGTGGAAACCCAGAAAGTCAGTTTAATCGGTCCAAATTTTTCAAGTTTTTTGCCCAAATTCGGGTGATTTTTTATACATTTTTCATTAAAAAAAAGCAGCAAAATTTGTGATGGAAATTTTGGATCAAGTCAGGAGACTTTTTTTGGTCAAATCAGCTTAATTAATTTGGATACCAAAACAAAAATAACTTGAAAGCAAACTTTTCCAAAGTATAATTTTGAGCTTTCTCATTTCAAAAAGCCTTTATGCTTCGCTCCCACTTTATGTACTTTTTCACAGACTGTTTTGGATGAAATGAATGATGTGATGTCTAATGTCTATGCTCTATACACGTAAGTCTCTGTGTGTAAACAAAATAACAATAGGTGGACTTTTTTGGACTCGTTTCTTTATTTCCTCTCAGTTTTTTCTTCAGTATGATATTTTTTGTGACTTGTGTGCTTCTTGAATACATCTCCTCGCCCTCCCACATTTCATGTACAGCATACAGCGTACAACGCACAAGTAAGCAGGCAAGCTAGACCGCCTCTCATCTCTACTTCAACTTCTGTCTGTCTATCAATCACAATCAATAAATAAATCAAATTTCAGATCGTATCATATCAAAGCAAATGATATCCAAATCCAATATCCAGAGTACATAATATGTAATATACTACTTACTACTAGTCTCAAGATTGCGGTATACCAGGAGCTAGGAGTATTCAAAGTGAAATAAAATGCAACTAGAACTAGAACTAAAACGATTTTATATGCACATGTACAGTAAGTATGTATTATGTACAAGTAGTTCATATCGTGCATATTTTATATTATAGATTATAGAAATAGAAATTACAAACGTTCTATTGCTGCTGAATTGCTGAATATCGCCTCCGCTGTGCTACATGAGTTGAAACTCCATCACTCACTCACTCTAAATCATAACTCTGACATGCGGAGGTTTCTTTTTTTATTTATTTATTTCCTTTTAGACTGTCAAATGGTTTTTGTATTTGCTATTTCACCAACCCAAAAATCCATGGTTTAAGTCTAAACGCATGTGTAAACTTGTGTGTTAACTTTACATCTATGCTTTAGCGTTTTTTATTTTTCATACATATTTGCTTCAGTTATAGTTTACACGTGAAATTTATGGGCATTCCTGTACTATCAAAAAATATATTTAGAATACTAGATTCTAGATTTAAGCTTTTTTAAAAGTAGAAACTCTTGATTCCGTAACTACCTACACATTTTTTTCCTGAAATGGTATGCAGTGTGCAGTATGCATGCATAGTAACCTATAGAATGATATAGATTTTTCTCTGAGCATCCAACCCATCATATTTCATGATCCAAAAGGTTTTCCCTGCTTCCTGATTCCTGACTTGACAAGTATGAAATGCCATGATTTCAAAAAAAATTATACTTGCTTTTTATTTGTGTATCAGAAGAGCGATAGATGTATTTATATTACTTTTTTTAGTATCTATCTCTATACTCAATACTTTTGAGTGATTCTCCTCCTATTTCATTTATTATGTACAATGGAAAATGTCTATGAAAGCCAGTGGTAGTCAAGATAGAATTCATGTCGAAAAATAAATAAAAAAAAGTAAACTCTATGGCTTGTAATGGAAGGAGCAATAATAATAAAATAATATTCACTCACTCAAAATTTGTAAGCTAACACGATTCCACTTTCTCTCCTTTCTCCAGCTGTTTTGACGACCGACTGACTGGCTGAATGAATGAATGGATCGAAAGCGATATCCACATAATGCGATGTGATATGTGTACACAGTTTACTGTTCAGTGTACAGCGTACACACAAGAAGTAAACAGTCAGTAAAAAAAGTACATTTTCTATAAAAATGCCTTATGAATATGTACAATGTACATATGCCTGAATTATATAATTCTATGTGTATGAACAAGAAACTCGATAATGTACGCAGCTATATCGTAGTTGTAGTTGTATATGATACAGATATGTTACTTGAATTCTCTTTAGAAGCTGTATATAAATCCAATTTCCGTAGTTGGGCGAATAAGAAAAGTAAACAGTAAATACATGCATCTTTTGCTCTTGCTTTCACTCCGTTGACATAGGAAAGTATATGTTAATGCACTCAGTATAGATATACATATGAATGATGATGACGTCGATGAGCTTTCATCATGTATGTTTATATTTTATGCTAGCATAGAAATGCAATGGAAATGGTTTTTATAGAAATAGACGGAAAACCGAACATTGACATCCATTAAAAAGTTTACTCCGGCTTTTCTTGGAATTTGCTATGAATAAAAATATGAGAGTAGAATATTCAGATGAGAATGCAAAGTAAATAAATAAGTGTAGAGAAAAGCATCATGTTCGAAAGAAAATGAAAGAGTTTTATATTTTATTCATTTATTTATTTCCTTATGTAGTTTTGTATGTAGGTAGTACATAGTAGTAGGTATGTATCTGTACAGATGGCTTAAAACAATAAAATACTCATAATACAAACAATTTTTATATTTAATTAATATACTATATTATAATATAATATATTACGATGATAATATAATGACAATCATCATAATTTTTCAACACTGAAATGTGTATGTGTATGTAGTATGTACCATGTGTGTGTCTAGTATATTATTGCCATTCATAATAATATAGACAATGTACAATGTACACAATAATACTAAATCATATAATAAAACAGAGACTTGCAAACAAAGTAATCGACGTATGTAGTTTTGTGTTATTGCAATAATAAGAATAACAATAATAATATTGCTGCTCGTTTATATGAAAGTATTCATATCTTTTGCTTTTATACGCACAGAGTGTGTTTCCAGAATGTTCAATGCTTTTCACTTTATACCTCATCAGCTTATAAAAAGGTTGTCTTCCTTTTACATATTTGTGGAAATTAAATTACTGTTCAAGACATGCACAATGTACAATGTACACAGTGTTCAGTGTACAGATCTTTAATTATTATAAAGACGAATTGGTCCATGTGTAAATAATTTAAGCTAAGCTAATAATTACTTTGTAAGTATAGAAGTCCACTGGGATGATTCCACACACATATTTAAGTATGACTTCAAAATTTCAAAAAACCTTTGTCAACTTTTACATTACTATTATCTCAAATAAGCTTCAGAGGGTGTGCATGGAAACATTGTCATTGTATAAAAACAGGAAGTTTATGAAACACAAACATAATGACTCGGAAAAGCTGTAAAATTTCCATCAAAAATACCTAATAATTAATATTATATAATCAGCACAATATTATTATTACCATTTACCATTACTGCAATATTCAAAACAATAATAATTCATATTAGAAAAAAAGCATCGTCGGTTGTATTTTTTTGTGAGGACTAGGAATTTTTTAACATAGGTTCTTCTTCTCTTGTCTTAATTCTTAACTAGCTATATCTATTTATCATAATATTATATACGTGTACTTTTGCTTTACATACGTACATGTTGTACCTACATCTTTATACATTTTTATTGATAATATGTTATGTGTGTACGGAAATCACTTAGCTATAGTTTAGAAAGTTTATCCTTATTATAGTATATATTTTTATTTGATGTAAATATATCTATTTATATAATATATTTTACAGTGTTTGATGTCTGTATATGTAATTGTGTACAACTCCTTTTTGTCCTTCATTTTGTTTTTTTACTTTAATAATAATATCGATATCAATGTTAAGTCTATAGCCTATTCATTTGTATGTCTAGTATTATTTTTCCTTTTTCAGCTCTATTTAATGGTAAGCAAGTTGTACGCATCCGCTGAATTCTTGTAAATACAACTCTGTATCATTTTGTCATGTTACATTCAGATATATGTAGATATACATAATTATTTAGGGTTGATGTATGCATATGGAGAAACTTGGAAATCAATATATTAGACAGTATTTATATTATTCTGAAGTTACATCATAGAGTTTGCATAATAGAGAGTGACACAAACACTGATAAACAGTTGAAAAGTGAAACTTGAAACAGTTACAAAAATTTTCTACCTATCTGTCTTAATGTATAGAAACTTTCAAAGTATGATAATTTCCAGTACTCAATTTTAAAATGATTCATGTTCATTTGCATTAAATTTTCGTAACTCGAAATTTTTATGTAATTTTGATTCTTGAATTTTGAGTTAAAAAACCTATAGAATTGAGTGTAATTTTATATTATGTATGCATCTGTATAGTAAAAAATTTGAGATGGTGCGTAAGGTCGTTATCTAACTTCTAACTGTTTTTGAAGTATATCTAGTGATTAACAGTGTTCCATAAACTCGAGAATCGAGATTGACTCTTGGATTAAATTTTGCTGTGACATGTAATGTGTAACATATGTATATTATAATACGAATATATTTCGAGTACGCATATATTTTATATCGAATTGTATAGTATTAAGCTATAAATTAATCATGGAAATAATTTTTCAGTTTTTGTGCACTCGTTGCAAAGGCACGGGTATCGTAAAAATTTCTTTCATTTTTTCCATTCTCTTTTTATAAATACGGCTAATACAGTAATAATAATAATAATATGTGTAAGAATCGTTTAATGTGTGGTTTTTACTTATTTTTTTTATACCTATTTTGTAATAATGCTCTGTGTGTATTTTTAAGTACAAAATATCAAGAGTATGTATAGGTAGAATATTTGCGATACATCAATGTGATGCGTCACAACACAACACTACACAACAGCAGTTCTTTTTCTCATCTATATATTTAAGATTTAAGTAGATGTAAGTTTTTCACGGTTCAAAACTTACAATAATTTAATTAATCTTAAAACTAAATCGCTATAATATATTATTACATTTACCTATCTATTTATGTCTACTTAATATAAGTCTACTATATACAGATTACAGATATTGTAGCTTGTCTATCAGAAGTATACCGTTTTATAATACATATCATATCTCTGTTTCAATATTCAATATTCAAGATACATACACAGGGAATTCGTATGGTCGTTAGTCATAACTTGACACATTCGGTTCTATAGATGCCTCTTCTGTTTTTCATTTTGCTCCGCTCAAGTAGTTTTCTCCTCAACTTCGAACTTGGAATTCAGAACTTTGAAATAAAATAAAATGAAGGGGAGGTTCACTTTTTTCTTTTTTTGGGAGATATGATGACAATCTTTGCCAAATACTGATGTTGATTTTTATATCTGTTTTCATGCACATATTTTTAGCCAGGATTTCACAACTTTTATAGGGTTTGATTTTGCGTAGGGGAGTTTTCCTATTATTGTTTAAAAAACAAACCGCATTTGTACACAACTTGCATGCACAGTTAGAGAGCTAATATTATAGTAATCAACATTTGGTGTTGGAGATTTGATATATTTAGGGAATATTAAATGTTGGCACGCTTTGGCAAGTACAAGGAATAACAGACTATTGTTTTTCGAGATATACTGGATCCTGGAGACAAAAACCAGGGATCAGGGTAAAAGGTAGAAATGGCATTATTCCAAATTCAAATGATGATATTTGCAAACTATAGTTTGCATATGAGTATACTCACCTCATCAGTGATTATGTTTCCATTATTTTGAGTACCAATTACTCCATGTACTATTTGTTTGTTAAGATATAACGGATTGGGCTTAGGGATTTTGGGATGGGTTTAGTTCCACAACCAAAAAAGTGGTAAAACTTTAAAAGTTTAACTTTTGCAACTTGAGATACAGATGAGTGCATAAATAAATTGCATTGAAATTGGCAAAAACATATGTACATTTAGTATTTAGTACAAAGGCTGGCAAAGTGACGAGATCTTTTACATTTTACATGGCAACACGGAAGGTTTTGACAAGGAGCAAAAACAGAGAGGATGAACAGACTTCAAACTGTCTCAATGACAAGGACATGAAACGAAACTCCCAACAAGACACAAATTGAAAATTCAGAAATTGTACACAAAATTTTGTAGATACTTTCACTTTCTTGCTTTTTGTTTGACTTTAAAATGGGGACATGGAGGAGAATCTAGGTTCTGGGAAAGAAAAACAAAACAAATCCCGAACATTGATGTTGAGAGTTGAGAACTTTTTGTTAGTTCTTGTTGTTAGTTCAGTTTTGATGAAATGTGGGTGAAAGGTTTTTTGTTTTTCTTTTTTTTTGAGAACTTTCCTACTCAGGTTTTTATGTAAACTGGAGGATATTGGGTACAGGGTACAGGGAAGCTGGATATTGAAAACTGAAACATGTTAGATAGAGACATAAATGTTTGGAACATGGTAAAAGTAAATAAATAATACTTTTTTTCAAAAAATTTGTTGTATATATTTACAATCATTGTACATTGTACATGTTAAACGGCACAGTAAATTGTAGATAAGCAATGATAAAATATCTACATGTACATTGTAAATACATATGAACAGTACTCACACTATTCATACGAGAAAAACCTACATGTATTATTATATAAATAAATATGCACACGAAAGAATTTATATATGAACTGTTTCCAAATTCATACAAGATAATACACAGTAACAATAATTATTATTATGATCAATATAATCAACTCCCACAAACACAATGTAGTTTATATATTTTTTCAAGTTGTATAACTTTGACTTTAGGATTTTGCTACACTCGCACTGCACTGTGTTCTTCTTTTATAGATTGTAGGTTTTTCACTTAAAATGCACATAATAGTTTTGCAGCTAAAGTTCAAAGTTCAAAGTTAAAGTTGATGTTGTGGTAAGGGACTTTTGTTCATAAATTTTTGACAGTTTCTTTGGAAGAGGTTTGCTTTTGTTTCTTTTTGCTATTGTATTAACTTTTTGTTATTTATATTATGTTGATAAATAAATATTTATAAATATGTACACACTTTTTAATTTGTAAATCTATATACAGTTATATACTTATATATATTTATATAGTTTCGGGACAAAGTTGAAACTTGAATGGATAAAATTACAGTAATAATAATTTTATTTGTAGTATTTTTTTATTTATTTATATATTTACTTAGTAATTTATATAATTAAAAAGTTCCTTAGGAATTACGACAGTCTCCAGAAAGGATTTCTGATGGTAATTAATAAGAGAAGGAGTGCACATAAATGTGGATTCCATTGTATTACTCTCGATGAACTTGTCAACTCTTCATTTTTTACTACTTCATTCGGATGTTTCTCCAGTTCTTCTGTAGGGAAAAAAAAGAAAAAGAAAAACAAATTTTTAATAAATTAGTATAGACATTTTAAACATTTTCAATCCGGTGGAAATTTCCTTTGATGCTCATTTCATTAAAAATCAAGAATCAATAGCGCAAATATCAGAGAATAAAAAAATGGTATCTAAATTGAAAATTCTTGGAAAATTCCTCCACAAAGTACAAAACACGGGACACGGTAAGTTCTACAGTTCGAAATTATAAAGAGCATGATACATGAAATTATGTACACATTACAGAAAAATGTACATGGGAGCGGCTGCGAGAAACCAAAGCAGTTCAAAAATAGAAATTGGTACAGGTATAAAAAGTAGAGAGAAAGAAATGAAAAGTGAAAGTGGTTGTAGCTTGGTTGAATTTTCTTTTCTCTCTTTCTTTTTTCATATTTTTCACATTCTTTACAAGTTTTTATGCTGGTAATCAAATTTTCCCCGTTGATTCTCCTTTGGAATTTCTAGTGAAAAAAACAAGGTAGACATAAAACAGGGAGAAAGGCAACATAAAAGAGTTTATACAACCAGAAAAGTATCTACAAATATACATGCATTCACGTCTACGTTTGCATGTATAATGTATAAATATCCATATCCATATCTTGGAATAGGTAGAAATTCTTTCAATTCCAAAATTCCAAATTCCCTAGACCAAATTCTATATAAACCTACTGCTTCCATTTCCTCTTGGATAAATCTGGAAAAGTTAATCAAGATGAACTTTTTTTTCTTTTTTTTTTTGGAAATACTTACTAGTCCGTAAACTATAACATTATTACTAAAATATCACTCGAGTACTTGTACAATTTGTATAACACAAGCAAGGCTAAAACTTTTCTAGATATGCGTAGGGAAAAAATCGGCTTTATATTCATCCTGTATCTTCCACTACGTTCATCATACCATGTATTTACAATCCACGGTCTACAGTCTACAATGCGAGAGAGATTAAGAGTAAAAAGAAAGAGAAAAGGAGAAAATTTCAGAGTCACAAAATCCTCAGGCATAAGCTTTTACAATTTTACTTCTAAATTGCCACTGGATGAGATTCTTGCACTGGCAGTAGGAAAAAAAAGAGAAAAGGGGAGAAAAAAAAGCAGAAATCTAAAGATTGGCCCAGTGAGATTTGGAGAGAGTTAAGGAAAATCAGTTCCTAGTGACGCTGATTTCAATTAAAAAGTGCCATAAAACATCCATTATTCTACTACAGAGGGCTCAACCTCGAAAATTAGCACATTTCTCTCACTTTTCCCTTCCCTCCTTCAAAAAAGTTTCCTTTTCTCCTTGTGTATGTGTGTAGTAAGGAGTAAGACAAGGAGCGTAAGATACAGAATATAGAAGCGTTATGTGTTATACATTGTACATACGAAGACTATTACAGCTCCGTTCATTCTCACGCACACACGACTGCTTTACTTTCACAGTTCACTGTGTATATATGCAGAATGGACATTTCCTCCAAATGTCTACTTTCTCCTTTCCTTTCATTTCAAGTTGAGGGTTGACTACGAACCATGAACCATGAACCATGAAGTATCTACAAAGTACATAATGTTTTAGACTAATCCAAATCCGAAATAAAAATCAGAGAATTCTCAGTCCAATCTTTTTTACACAGTGCTACATATTCTAACAAATTTTATTATTTTTGGAGCTGCGAATGCATATGTTTTTCTTTTAATTACACATGCGTCTCACACCATTCATCTGTCCAATAGCAAAACATAAAAGGAACCATGCTGATTTTGTCATTTGTACAGGTTACTGCTACTGTTATTTGCATGTGCTCACTTTTTCGAGTTGACAAAAACAACCTGAAGAAAAAATATTATGTGTAACAGATTCTTCATTAATTTACTTTCATTCAGTTTTAGTCATGTATTGTTTTTTGCGAAGATAAAAGTACAGATATTTGTATCTGTATTTAGTATTTAGGAATCGTTCCGGATACAAGATTGCACGCACACCTGTCTCACAATTTGCCAACTTGAATCATCCATCATTGACAAAAACAGTATCAGTGTACATTGCACATGAAGAAAATAGAAAATTCTGCACAGGTTGAGATTGGACTTACTTTGGCACATCCTGCTGTGCGTATAGTGTGCGTAAGTCAGAGTCACATGAGATATTCTCACCTTACGTGACATTCAATGATATATCACAGGAGGAATTTTTCCCTTTCTCACAATTCTTTGTCTATAATATATACCAAATTTGTTTCATTTAGGTTTATCACAAAAGATATTCTTGTAAGAGTTTTTGATGTTTGTACTGACTTATAAAAACAATTCTTTTGGTGGATTAAACAAAGGGTTTATCGTAGCATAAAATTCTAGGATTTGTAGAAGCATTTGCTTAAATTTTAAATTGTATACTATCGATTTCCGAATTGCCAACTCCAGTTTTGAGTTATGATTTGTGAAGAACTTCTTCAAAGGAAAATAAAACAATCGTTGAATTTTCTTGAATTTTCTAACCTACACAGATAAATCTAAAACAATTCCTCAAATCTACCACAATCTACCATGCTTTTGCATTCGACTTTTCATCAATATTGAAAATATTTAAGTGTGACACGGCATAAAGCTTGTGTTATCTACATATTGATATGCGTGTACTATAAGTAATGCTGTAGGCTGTAGGCATGTATAATCTATAGAGTGTACACTGTATAGTGTACTTGAGATTTATACAGTCCAAAATCCACCATTCATCTACCTATGACCTATGAAAAGTGGAAAGAGACCGAGAAAATAAGGAGAAAGTGACAGATAAAGAGAGAGGGAGAGGGCGAGAGGGAGACAGTCAGACAGAGGGGAAACGTTTTGCTTTGTAGATTCGACCCATTGAATAAATAAGAGCAGAGTAAATTATTCAGTGATGCAAGTAGCAAGTAGTAGTAATAGAAAGTAGGCAGTAGTTTTGGACTTCATTTTCCTCTCTTGTGTACTTTCATACCTATCTACATTCTACATACAACATACAACGTACAATCTCCAATGTTATTAGTATATTTACATGCTATGTTTATATACTAGAGAGATATTATTACTACTTCCACCCTCAAACATAATACGACCAAATTGTTTGTTGTATCTATTCTAGATCCTAGATTCTCTAGATTCTAGATTCCAGGCAGTCAACAATATCAATAATATACTGGTATACGTGTACACCTGGTAATATAAGGGTTCCCATTATATTATTTGGATCCTCCATGTTCAAAAATGATGTAACTTTCTCCATATGCATTCATAATACACACACTTTGTCCTATCCATATTTGTGCACCACATTTCTATTATTTTCATCACAAATGATAGGCATACCATTTTCTATATTATTCATACACATATAGAGTAGATAGTCATAGGACCCAGCACTAAATATGTCATTCTGTCACAATCGGTGACAACTGGCAACATTTGCCAAATTTATCTAGATACCTTTTCCCCTACTTCTTTTGCTGAGTTCTTTTCAACTCTCGCTCTCTCTCTCTTTCTGTTTATTTGATATTTGATGTTTGATATTTGATTACTTCCACCAGCCACCAGCCACCAACCAGCCAAACGTCAACAAAAAAGAAAATGACGCTTTGACATATCAAGTCAAAATTTATACAGCGTACAAAGTACAATGTGCGTGCGTTATACAGTGTTCAGTGTTCAGTGTTCAGCTTTCAATACAGCGGGGCTTACATAGACACGCATGCAGTATGTAGTATGTATTATGTATACAACAAAAGTTTGTAAAATTGGCATTTCTTTAGTTTTTATTAAAACTAGATGCTAGATGTTCCGATTACGATTACCCACATTTCCATTTTCAATCGTATTTGAAATTGTGAGAAAGCAAATAATTATAATTTGTTTGCTCCCAAATCACAAACAAATAAATAAAATTTCCACAACTTATCCTTTTCTCTCCAGTACTTTAAAATTGATAGAGAAATGAAGAACGACTAGGAAAAGTCATATTTTGGGAACGAACCAGGTGAACACTTTTTAGTAAATTCAAAGCTTTAGCTTGCAACTGTACAGTTTTTTACAATAAATAAAAAACAAAGTTACCTTTACATTTTTGTTTGTTTTTCTTTTATTTTGAGTATTGGAGAAAATGACCAAGTCAAGAAAAGGTTTTTAACAGAAGAAAAATTGACAAGCACTGTCAGAATTCCACCAATTTGGAGTTTGTCATTTTTACTTTATACGTCTTACCTCGCAAACTTTTACCTTTTACCTTTTACAATCCACCAGAAGCAATTATATATGTTGTGTTTTGGGTTGTCAGTAGTCAGTAGTCAATATTGAATGTAGCCATTGTGCATTGTACATTGTACATAAATTCTTTGCACGTAAGCTCATGTACTTAAGCACATACATAGATAATGCAGGTATCTTGTAACTGCTGAGGTTCATTAAATTCCTTCGAGTTGTAAAGTGTCTAAATCCTAAAGTACATAACTTCTTCTTTCTTCTTCTTCTTCGTGTTCAGTAGAGTCGTGAGTCTTGAGGTTAAAAGACGGTGAGGACTAATATAATCCTAATGTAGATGTCTGTCTGGACCGTCTAACAACAACCAGCAACCAGCAACAAATAATGTACAGAAACACAAAATACTTTCTTTTAACTCTACATCTCTGTCATCCATTCTTATCTTTTGCATGAATCGCTGTCCTGTATCCACAGATTCTTTAGTATAAGATAGTGTACATTGTACATACACATTGCTGGATGTTTCTATGACATAAAAGACTGTAGGAAGGTTCTATGTTCTATGTCCTGTCTAGGAATGAGTCAGAAAGATTTCTAACGAATCGACGACGGTTTTCTATCAAGCTCAACCATTAATAATAAATCGACAAGTAGAGTCGACGTTGTCGTTTTCGTTGTCCTTGTCGCTGTCACAGTCGTTTCCGACTGTTTACCTAATGATGAATCTTCCCCCACCTTCAAATTTAAATTCCAATACCAATTTGAATCTACTGTACATTTTCTTGACTCACATTATAGGATAAATGTTGTAGGTGTACATGTATATTTAATTTTCCACGTGCTTTCATCAAGATCCTTTAGGACACATTCCGCATCAATGTAAAATTCATGTCAGCTATACAAAGTGCAACATGCACAAGACGCCATAGATAAAAGATGAGCCAGAATTATTAAGAGTAGGCGACTAATCTTTAAACTTTTTAGACCCTCCACTTTGAACTTTAGACTTGTTTTCTTGTTCAAATACCTAGAATCTAGAATCTGGAGACTGGAAACTGGGATTTCAGAAATCTGGAAGAATCATTTGCTTGAATTGACGATTCAAAAATTCAGGACTCCAAGCTCAAAGCTCAAATCTTTAAGTTGCTGAAAAATACAGGAAACTGTACAACATAATAAATAATAATCCGTTTCTGAAAAAGATGTACATTTTCATCTGTTTCGCTTTATGCTCATCTTTCAAATTTCAAGCTCTGGATTTTCACTGCTTTGAAAAAAGTTCAAAAACTCTAGAATCCAGACTCAAGGCACAAGGTTGTTGAATAGGATGTGACAATGTGATGAGTAAAGAGTAAAGAGACAAAGTAGAATATAGTTGAATAGCTGGAATAGAAGCTTCTGATGCTGATGGAGCAGTGGTGAAAAATAATCATTACATCTATTTTGGCATCTAAATTTCCTACATATAATCCATCTTTAATTCCTCTCAGCTCAACTTGGACGAAGACAGCGATGACAGCAGCAGCAGCAGTAAGGGAGGACAATTAAGAGCAAGGGCATTGAAAAACATCCATAATACACCATCCAAAATTGTCATCATCATTATCTGGTATCTATATACACAGCACATAGTAGAGAGGATTAACAGAGGATAATGAAGAATTTTACAAAGGAAAACTCTCAATATTTTGGTTTTCAAGGCACAACATATTCAAATATTATGTTAAAAATCTCAAAAAGAGAGACAAGATAAGTTTTCATTACAATTCTTTCCATAGAAATGTCTACTATACTCGTACACTCGTACACTTACACACACTATATCTTTCCTTTTCATTTCTTGTCTTTTCTGGTTCCTTCTTATCTCATTGTCCAAATTTCAGAACGTTGTCAACGGCATAAATGAAAATAATGATGACAAGGATGATCCCAAGACTGAGACTGAGGCTGAGAAAAAGGTACTTTGGGAATTGGAAACTGTACCTTGTACATTGTACAGTGTACAGTGTACAACATACATTCTACACTATAAGTGATCCCACAAATATTTTCTTCATGTGAACATTAACCTGGAATTTGAAATGGAAAGGAATGGTCACAAAATGTTCTTGTCCAGTTGCCGTTGTTGTTCATGTTGATGTTGATGTTGTTGTGAATTGGACTTGGACTTTTGCTCCTCCGGGCAAGTCCAATTCCAAGTTGACCTCGAAAGACCATTAATTCTATCTGGAAATTGGAGGAGGGAGTGCAGAAAGCAGCGGAAAAGATTCCTTTGTGACTACATGTCATAAGCTACAATCACAATCTATCTATCTGTACAAAGCTCAACAACACACAACTACACAACTACGCACAGTTTAGAGTTTAGAGTATCTTATAAAGAATTATAAAGAGGGTAATATTATAAAAAGGTAAATGGTAATATATTTTGTCATATGGTTCCCAATTCACATTCACCATTCACATATTACACACTCGGCTTTATCTATCTCTGCTTTCAAATACATATTAGATGTTAGATGATGCTTGGTCTCAGGTTCACGTTAATTCTCAAAATTTTCTTTTCCTCCTTTTTATTATTCTTTATTCGGTATTCGGTATTCGTTATTCCTCTCGCACTCATTGTCGACCACCACAGACCAACCAAAGAGAGCCACCAACCATTCCACTCATTATTATTATTATCATTATTCTTATTATTATTTGAGTGGACTGGTAGAATAAAAACAGCGGCGTTTCAAAGGTGTTCGTTTATTCTCATGGAGTCGTCCCACCGGACCCAAAACATTAGGGGGCCTTGTCTTAGTCTTAAGTAACTCTCTCCCTTTCAACTCAAGTTCATAAACTCTACAAGTTGCGATGGAGCATCGAGTATGGAGCATGGAGCATGGAACATGGAGTTTATGGACTTTTATATGTATATTAAAAGGGGAAAGAGGATCTAGAAACTATCTAGTGTGTTGTGTACCTTTTGCCTCCTTTTGCTCTCATGAGTAAGAGCAAAAGTACTTGTGCTCACAATTCACATGTACAATGTACAGTGTTTTTAGCCAATGTGATGGAGAATTAAAAGGATATATAAACAGTATAGCTACGCCATTTATGTACGTAAATAGTAAATAGATAGATAAAAATACCTCCATCATCATGTATGATGTATGATAAGTGCGATGAGAGAGTGAGAACGGAAAGTGACGGAAAAGAAAAACAATCATCATGAAGCCTGTGGATCGAATTAAGAATTGAGAAAACCTTTTCAAGATACTTTCATCAGCTCATGTCGATTGTCGATGGATATGGATTGAAATGAATGGTCATCAAGTGGTTTGTACATGTAGAATGTAGAGATATACATGTATCTGACTTTTTTTGTATGCACTATAAGGGTAACTTTTAGATTCTAGATTCTATTCTTCTATGTTCTAGTGAAGTGCATAAAAGAAGTTTGTGAGGAGAAAGATGAAAATTAGAAATGCACATAAGAGCAAAAAGAAACTAGGGACTACAGTATATATGTATAGGTAGAATAACAAGATAAAGAGGAAGATGGTCCTTATCCGTGTCCTTATCCTTTGAGAACCAGAAGAGATGGTTTATTTGTACTTTGTACAAATACGAGAAATAAAAGTAAAGTAGAATAGAATAGAATGAAGAGGATCTACTTACTTTTCTTCGACGTAGGTTTCACATTTGGGTTATTATTAGTATATTGAGTCTTCTTGGGCGGGTATCGCGAGGTGTGAATAGGCGCGAGGATGGTTGTCGACCTGGTGGTGGTACTGGACGAAGTGTACACTACCGGTCGTCTTGACGTTGTTGACGTCATTGTCGTGGACGAACTTGTGAGGCGAGGGACTGGTGGTTGCTGAGCAACAGCTGGAGCACTCGTCGTACCTGGAATCAAAACAAAACAAATAATCATTTAATTGATGTACTTTTTATAACTTTTAACTTTTTTGAAACTTGAACTCATGTTTTCATTTTTTGGAAGAAAAAAAGAAAAGAAAAAAAAGAGTGTAAAGTTTCTGTGGACATAAATAAATAATGAAATTTATCAAGAAGGATAGATTGTAGAAATGTAGAATGTAGAGCGTGTAGATTGGTCTACTTGATATCATATAGGATATAAAATGACGTTCATCTTTTTTCATTATAATATCATATCAAATATCAAACTATTAGCCAACACCATAAAGTATAGAGGTAAAAGGTAGGGAAAATGGAAGAGAGGTTGGTAGTCCATATACTTATGTTATACATATATGATTTGAATTTGGTAGGAGCGAGCAAGTTGGGAGGTATTATTGGTAAATATGGAAGAGGATTCAAGATTTGAGATATGGTTGTGGGCTGCAAGTAAGTAAGTAAGTGTGAAGATGGGAAATGCATTAGCATGGAAAATGGAGAATGGAGAATGGAGAGGATCAAGATGAAAATGAAGATGATGACTTAAGTGTGTTCACTCGGGATTTGACCACGTCATCAGTCAAGTCTCAAGACAACTCAAACTCTCAAAACTCTGGAGAATCTATCACATAATATGTAAAAAGTAAGAAAGGGAAGTTATAGATAAAGTAGGAAGATGCGGAACTTACTTTGAGCGGACGTTTCTCCAGGGTGGCAGCAAACCTTGAGTATGACAAAAAACAAAAAGAACACAAATTATTGCCAACTCTTATAATACATACATGTTTATAGGTAAAACAATACATTTATACTACAAAAACATAGTAATATTATTAGTTTATTTATTTATTTATCTATGCACGTACCTTGAATACGACTTTCATGTTATGTGAAGAGCACCGGCCTCCAACTCTCCTATGGAGATCATCACGTGAGGATGTGGCTAAAGAAGGGAGAAAAAAAATACAGATATAGTTTAGTATAAAATTTATAATATTATTATACGTGTATACGCAATGTAACAGCAAGTCAAAATAAGTCTTGATAGATATGTGTTCAGTTTTTAGATACTTCTCCTCATTTATCATTTCTCACTATCTAATAGATAATAATAATAATATTAATAATAATAAGTTGCACGTTCCAAAAAATTGTATTCGTATTTCATATTCATTTCATTATAAGTTATAAGTCAAAAGTTGGTTCAGCGTAAGTCATCAGTCACACACACTCAAACTCCCAAATACACACACACACACACACACACACACACACACACGGATCGTCATATTTTATCATTCACATATCGTATAAAAAATTGTATTGTACTTATATGTACAGAATATCATGTCTTTTTACTTCATAATTTACATTTACATGAGACATTCTGTCCCCCATAACCATATCAGAAAACACTTATGAGCTCAAAACTCAAAACTCAAAACTTGGATCATCCTTATCCTTTTTTTTCCACACACGTTTTGAATTTCGAGCTGTGAACTCTTCTTCTTTTTCTTCTTCTTTTCATTTCTCTATAAAATTTTTGATATCTGATTGCCTTCCTTAACTCCTTCTCCTATATAAAAGTCTACATGTATCTGTCTACATTTAACATGTCCTCGTCGTCTGCCTCAATTCAAATTTACATTTTAAGACGACTTTTGATGAGCAACAATATTATACAATATACTTGTAATATTCAACCTATACTTTGTACATTGTACAGTGTAGAGTGTGTATATTTTGTATACAATAAGCGTAAGAAGGAATTGCTCACTTTTCTAGCTTTTTCTTCTTTTCTTGATATTCTTTTTGAGACAGGTAGACAACCAAACCCAAGAGCAACAGCTTCTCACAGTCATATAATACATACACACACGATATTATGTTATGTGTTACACACGCAGTTTAATCCTGTATAATGAGTACTGTATAACATAATACCAGTACAAAATACAAAATGTACGAGTCAGTATGAGCAGCAGATGGGTCAAAAAGATGACAACATGGAAACTGAGATGCCTTAACTTGACACGTACAGATATATACAATTTTAATCATGTAATCCTAACTTCCAACTTTTAACTCCTCTCTTATAAAGGCGTGTGTTCTCTCTCACAAGTCACAAGTAAGCAAGCTTTTCTTGCATCTACAAAGTCTTTTCTTGTTTTAGAATAAAATAATTGTTTCCCGTAGTTTTTCTGTACTCTGCTGTACTTTTTATGGAATCTACATTTATACATTTTGAATAATGTCAATTCATACTTGTGTGTGTGTGTTTCTTTTTATTGCATAATATAATGATAATAATAAGTATTGAACATGTGTATTGAGGATTAGGTGTAATAAAGTCTATAGTTGAAATTGTCATGTTGTCAAAATTCTTTAAAAAACTCATAAGTAGTACAGAAGTACGTTTTACAAGTGTAATAATTGACATTCGTACATGTGCAACAAATAAAAGGTATAAAAAGTATGAGAGGTTGTTTCTACAAATGTGATGCATTGCTTTTAAAATAATATAATATATTATTGACTTACAAATAAAATAGTAGTCTTGACCAGGGCGGAATTCGAGGCCGCCTGGCTGCGGAGTGAACGATCGAAACTGTACAAGAAAAACAAAGGAAAAAGAACAAGAAATGATTATTTAAATGCATATTACACATTACATATTAAATACCTTGTTTATATACATGATTATCTTGTAATGTCATTTAAATGCTTGTTTTGTTCCTGTTGCAATGTTTAATCTCCGGATTAAAAACATTTGCATGTATAATATGTTTGAACATGTTTGCATTTGTATTCATATTCATATGATGTGATGAAGATTGAATGTGTTTGAATATTTATTCTTACCGTAATAGTAAAATACATAAGTTTGTAGGGTTTATCACACACGGCAATAATTCGCGGATTAGGATTTGTTATTCTGCATGTATCGTATTCCTCTTTGGATACCTAAAGAAATTAAAGGACAAAAGAGATTAAAGGATTAAAACATTATTCATTATCCAAACATGATTTTTTCTCTTATCTTTTACTTTGAATTTTTTTTGCATGTCATTTTTTTTATTTAAATTGCAAACTTGTACATTATGTATATTATTATGATACTCTCTTTGAGATACAGATATTCGATATTCATAGCCGCTTTTTAAATCTGTTTTTTAACACTAAGAAATTCCATAAAGTGCGTTTTTTCCCTGTCATGAAATAGGCATGTACAATGTTTATGTTCATAGATAGAATGAAAATTCCGGTTTTTTGTTGCTGGTTGTTGGTTACTGGTTACTGGTTTTTGGTGTAATATGAGCTATTTGAACATGAACATTGAACATGGTAAATTTAGTGACAGTGTAAAATATGAGTTCTTTGTCTTTCACAAGGAGCTTTGTATAACAGTTTTGTAGATATTTTTGGGCGATGCAATGACACGAAAAAAGAAAGTTGTCCTTGTCACATCTCCATTTACATTTTCACTTCCATTTCCATGTGAGGATGATATCTTTTCCATATCATTTGTCATAACGGGAGTGAGAAAAAAAAGAGGGAATTGAATGCTCCAGGTTTCAGTTTTGAGCTGTGAGTGTTACATTATGTTCTGTTTACTTGTACTGTGTACTGTGCATTGTGCACTGGTGAAAAACATGAAATGCTGGTGCAGTGTAAAGTATAAGTATATATAATATTCCTTTTTTTCATTCCTTGTGTTCCCTCTCATTAGCTGGTATTCACTTTTTCAAGAGGCCCCCAACAGCGGAATCTCATCAAAATTTTATACTGTATTCTCTCTTCTTTCCCCTCTCTCTATTTTGCTCCCATCTTCCATCACACCTTATTCACCATGAACCATGAAAATACACGGGCACATCCTAAATTTTACATTCTAGTTTCTAGTTTCTAGTCTATCACACCAACAACAACACCAATACCAATTTTCACTTGCACACTCCACTCCTAAGAATCCTAAGAATAAAAGTAAAAAAAATCCCACCCGTCTCACGCATTTGAAACTCGTGTGTTTTCTACCTACAATCTTTTCCCCCTCTTTTTCCAGTGTATTTGTCACTGCCATGAAATGGACAGGTAAATTGTCCAGAGAAAAATACACATGTTTAAATATGAATGAGGAGGAGGAATGAAATTTTGAATTTTGAATTTCAGATTTCTACATTCTTGAAAAATTCAAAAAAAACATACACATTTCCTATACACTGTAAAAGCATAAATAATGCACAAACCATAGTGCACCCAACTGCATATGAAGATGGAAAATAGATTTTTTTTAAAATGTGCAAGTGCACTGTATGTGCAATCACAAATCACAAACAACACACCACTACAAATTTAAATCATTTCCCCCTCTGTTTATGACATGTGCTCTCTGTTTGAGATTGAGATTGATGGTTCAAAAATCGAAAATGGAAATGGAAATCCAATTTCTGCAATTTCCAGCTTCCAGTTTCAAGATCCGATATCTAGAATCTAGAGTCTAGATAAATAAATGCAAGTTGGAAGTTTCTTATTTTCAGCCATTTTACTTTTACTGTGTTTATCAAATATTTCTTGTATTTTATACCAACTTGAACAAAATACACCATCATCATAATGCTTTTTTCAATGATCGGTATATAAAAGGACGTAAAGAAATGCACATGTACTATTTGAACATTGGCATTGCTATCAGATACTGTACCAGTGAATAAAGGACAAAATACTTTGAGAATTTTTCATCTCATTTTTGTAGACTGTTTACTATCTACTGTTTTTATGTAGATGAATGTAAGATGGAGGAGAAACGGAGTTTATAGGTTTTACTTGTTAGATTAAACCTTGTTTTCCCTTCCAGAGCTTTTTCTTCCGACAAAGTTTTTGTGCCTTACTCTTTCTATCTGTTCCAAAACTTTTTCTCCTCTTTTTTCCATGCATACTTTGCATACAAGTAAATTCTCAATTCTCAAATCTCAAACCAACCAAATAACGTAGCACAAAAACAACAAAAGCAAAAGCAAACGTAGAAAGTGGAAGAGCCCAAAGTACAACGTACAATATCTAATATACGGAAATATATCCAAGTCTCCTTACTGTTTTTTACAAGGGAAGAAAAAGAGTGTGCCTCATTTTAGCTTCAAGTTTTTTTTTTATTTATTTCGTTATATTTTCCACTGCTTAGTGTCTAGTGTCTAGTACTTAGTACTTGTGTACACAGTATACAGTATACAGAGTATTATGTAGTATTATGTAGTTTGAAAGTCCTTGTATTCACAAATTCATTTCATGCATGATTTTCAGGTTAAAGAAATAACGAAAGAAGAAGTAGAAAAAATAAAGAAGAGAAGAGAACGACAGAGTGAGTGAGTGAGCTGAGGTTTCCTCTGAATTTTGAGTAAAGTTGGCCTTGTTTGAAGAGTTTGGAAGAAGAAGACGAGGAGTTTTGTTCCTATTCTTCTTATTCTCAAGAAAATTCCCTACATTCCTCACCATGGGATGGATCCATGGATCCACAGATTCATGGATTCAGGAGATCCATCCGTATCTAATTTCAAGATGTAGGTTATATCTGTAGATAAGTACGGACTACGGAAAGATAGATACCACTCTTGGTTCTTGATTCTTGGATTGTAGGTTGTAGATTGTAGATGGTAGGAATTGTGAAGAAGGGAAAAAAACTTGGTTCCCTATTTTTCCTTCTCTCTCCATTCTGAATCTTTTTAGAGTCTCTATCTCTCCTTCTTACTTTATTATATCTTGCATAATGAAAATGCCACCGAGTTGGTCTTTTCTGTCTCTTTGTGAAAATGTATCTTTATGGATTTCGGTCTGAGGTCTGAGATATATTGGCCTTAAGTCTCTCCTCCTGCATGCATACAACTATAGAGCTATACAGTATACAGTAAAGTGAAATACTATTGTGTGTTTCATACATGTATATAACCATTCGTCCACTATCCACAGATTATAGATTATTACAAAGGTTAAAGTTAAAGTTACATTTCAAGAAAAGAAAAGAGACCTTCCTTCCTCATGTTTGCCATGTTGGAGGATGGAGGATGGAGAATGTTGTCCACTCGTATAGAATAGATACTCTTACAATGTACAATGTACATACATTTTGTAAAATTGCTTCTAAAACTATTCCTTTTTTCAACAAACTTACCTATACATACTTATGCATTACATTATATGACCATGAAAAAAAGGAAGAAAAGAAGGAGGAGGACAAAGGACCTCCAATACATTACGACAACGACTATTATCTATTATTGCATTATTACAGAGGAAATTACAAAAGTCAAATGGTAAATGGTAATAGTCACATAATAGATACAGTTGTTGTAATGAAAAGGAGGTGGCCGATGGCACTCTGAACCCTGAGCAATTGAGAATTGAGAATGGCCACAATATACCTCCATCATCCAAAATTCACAATAACATTGTAACATGAAAAATGAAAGGCTCTCCAGGTCTTCCATTTAAATTCTGATGCAGAAAAGACCATAATATTATGTACACTGTACATTGTAGAAAAAAGAAGAGCTATTTTATACCACTAGGACCAAAATGCATATATATGAAAGTATATTATACTGGCTACTTGAGCTAATTGTCACCCGTCACTCAATATATAGTCAATAACAAGGTTGTAAAACTGTAAGTCGTAAAATGTTCTAAAGACCTGCAATTATTTTATTGTGGTCTGTATATTTACCCCAAATTAATTTTACTACTGATTCCCGATGCCCAATACTCAATACTGGATTTGAGCAAACTTTTAATAACAGTAGTATCTCAACAAAGTCAATCCTTTTAAAGAGATGGTAATAAAATATTACAAGGCAGAAAACAGAAAATCCTTGCATGTATAAACTCCCTCGGATAGTTTTCCGCTTTGAAAATGTGTACATAGAAACTTGAACGGAGAATTGAGAATGGAGAACCGAGAAAAATTAGAAGAGATGAAATGCCTCAAGCAGCATCAAAAGAAAAGATTTCTATTCACACGTATAAACAGGGACAAGAGGATAAGAGAACACGTATGTGTACCAACTTCCTACATGTACAATTGAATTAAGGATCAAGTAATATACAAAGTACAAAGAACAAATCTTTAAGTGTGGAGAGTCTGCAAACATTTCACTCTCAAGAGCCTTTTAAGTTTCAAAACTACAAAAATACTAGAGTATTACTATGTGTATAATGTATTATATATTATATAGGAGAAGAGAGGAAATGGACGCACACATGCTTATGATATAATCAACGGGTTTTCATCCTAGTCAGCAAAAAAAACTTGGAATACGGATAGGAAAAAACTCCTTCCTTAATTTCCCTCTTCCCACACAATACAACACACGATACATAAGCATGGAAAATAGCTGTAGTCTGTATACTTTTATTCTACATATTGAAAATTCAAAAACCACTTTTAAAGTCTAAAACCATAATCCATAAGCCAAATTCAAGAGTGTTGATCATTGTAAACACATTTGAAAAATTTTAAAGTTGGAGATTGGAGAAAAGTACTGAAATCTTGAGAAAAAGTGTGAGCTCATGAATCTCATGTAGACGTCTCTATAATTGATATTGCTATCAAAATACATGTTTATAAATGCACACCGTTGTACTTTGTACGTGGTGCAGTATTTTCTGGAAACTGAATAAAAAGTTTCAAGTCTAAATTTTCAACTTTCAACTTTTCCCTTCGCACCTCCTCCAACACACGAAGAAGAATAATGTTAGTTTATGTACACTGTACACTGTACGCACAGTTCGGGAACGACTCAAAAGATCTAGTGAATCAAATGCTCAAATACTTGAAACTAAAAAAAACTTTGTATAATACTCACAGACTAGAAGAGTCGAGCCAACCTAAACATTACTGGAAATTCGAATTCGAATTTTCAAATCCACAATAATTATCCATCTTCCATATTATACAGATATAAATAAAAAAAGTATTTTGTACAGCATACAGTACGTACGATGTTATGTACTTTATATGTATATGTATTGGAAGATTATACCCACGATTTTTTTAAATGCCACAAAGTCTTAAAGTCTAGCCAACTTTGTTTTTTTTTGTACATGAAGCTAGAGGTTTACATAGGAGAAAATTGGGAAAAAGAAAAGATCGGGATGTAGGGAATAGAGAGAGAGAGAGAGAGTACTTGAATATTACATATCCACTTCAAATTTTAACTGTACATATAAATGTGTGTATATACTTGTGTATCTTTTGGGATTGAGCTTTACCACATTATCATCACCATTATTGTTATTATTATTATGACACGTATTATTAGTACATTGTACTCTCTTCTTCTACCTTTCCCTTTGCCTCTGACTCTCACTCTGGCGGTCATTATCATTAATATTAATTCCTTTTCTTGCTCTTTCTCCTGTCTTCTGCTTTCTGTCTTGAATGGACTAAACATAGTCATTTAACATTGTACTTCCAGACTCTCAAAGACCCGTCAAAATCTTTGACTCAACTCAACTCAACACAACTCAACTGGACTGGCTGGACTGGACTTTTTGGGTTTTGTACGAGATAATCATTCCTCATGGGCCATTCGTCATACATATCTATCTATCTTCCTTTCTACATTCTACATGTACCCAATTGTCGGTATGGGAATGTGTATTTATCTATCTGCAGACAGAAAAGATTATCTTGGTATTGGTATTGTTGTTGTTGTTGGTCTTGGTCTCTTTTCATCTTTTTCTCACATTCAACAGCAACATGAAACATGGAAGATGGGATTCGAAACGTTTTTCTTTGGGCTAATAAATTGAGCACTATAATAAATAGTTGTAATTCGGTAATTCTAAATATTGAAACTCAATTGCTCCCCAATCATTTAAAAATTCAAAACCCTCTTTCCTTTCCTTTCTTTCTTTACATGTAGTATGAACAATGGCCATACAGGCTATAAGAATCTCATCCTTTGCGCATAAAACGCACATAAAATACCAAATACCTAATACACAACCCTCGACTTACTCATGTGCACGTATCTCATATCAAACTATTTATTATACATTTAGACTAATTATATATCACAACCAGAACAAGAGTAAGAACAATGGACCAAGAAAATCCGTTTCTTTATCTTCTTCCGCTGCACAATGCTAGTCCAACGCCAGCTCAACGTCAAAAGGAGTTATTATAAAATCGGAATCCGTTTCAGTATTCATCAAGTATCAAGAATTAAGTGTGCTGAAAGAATTTCATAGTTGGGTTTCTACAGACTACAGACTACAGACCGAGAGAGGAATTGGGTTGATTTTGTTTAAATAAAAGTTGTGGATGGATACGTTTGAATTTTTTGATTTGACCTTCTTCTTCTTCTTTCATTGACCCGCATTCTCATAGAGTACTTGTTAATAATAATAATAGTACCCAAAAAGTGTAATTATTAGAATGGAACCAAGTTATATTTTGTTGTACCTCCTACTTTTCAAACGTGTGTGCAATGGAACTAAACAGCTAAAAATATCTACAGCTTTAATTTTAATGTAAAATCAAAGTAAAGATACACAACATATAATATTCAAATGCTTTTTGGTTTTGTTGAAGGGTTTTAATTTTCAATGTTACTTTATTGATACAGTTCTAATGCATGTAAAATGTACAATGTACATTGTACATACTTTTTTACTTGTACAGCTCAGATATTTCTATCGATCACTTACAAGTTATCCATTATCTATTATCTATTCGTGAGTAACGAGTCACAGATAAAATGTAACGTGATGGAGTTAAGTGTACACTATTCAGTTTACAGATGTAAAACGATGGGATCAAGTCGGAATTGAGCCGAAGGTGGGTTTGCTGTATGTTTATGTTGTGTTCGTGTTGTGTTGTATGTTGTATGTGCTATACTTGAAATGAGGGATGAGAACAAGATAACTTGTAATGCATTTCATAATACATAGATATAATTGGAGGTACATGCATCACAACTGTAGTTGTAAAGAATCTGAAGATGAGTACACTTACAAGATATCTTTCAACTTTATCCAGAACATGAAGACTCGATCAGTCAGTCCATTATTATTACTACATATGTATTTAGCTATTGGTAGTAAAAGCGTAAAATGCATATCAAATACCAAATGAAGCCTAGAAATAAAGGAAACACTCTGATGATATCAAGAAACATACATAATGTAATATATTATGTAGCTACAGAAATTCTCTTTTACTTTCCAAAATCTATCAAATTTACATATTATCCACATGCATTTATTTTTTCAAATCCAAGTCCATTTTGAGAGACTTAAGAGTTGAACTTTGACAAGTATAAGAGTGTAGAGTGTACGAGGGAGGAAAAAACTACGACTACGACAAGAAGATTATGATGGAGCAACTTGGATCCTGAAAACTTGAAAGCTACAAGCTTCAAGAGGATGAGTCGCTTATTTTTCCTACCCAAGAAAATGGAGTACTTGGACTTGAGATTCGAGATTCAAGATTCGGTACTAAGGTTTGATTTTGGTTTTGGTTCAGTTTCATACATGTGTACATATAAATATAAGTAAGTAACCTAACACATAACAGTGAATGAATTTTATCAGTGTCAGTCAGTGACAGACAAAACTAGCACCATCATTTTCCATGCAGTAGTGCATTATTATTATTATTACACTTTTACAATGTAAATGTAAATGTAAAGGTACATTACCAAATACCAAATACCAAACTATTCCTTCAATTGATAAAGAAAGTATATAAATAGTTTAAATGGGGTTTTATACACAGTCAAAATCAGCATGGACAATCGACAATCTACAAATAAATATATTGTATATGGTATGCACGTTTTAAGTTGCACTCTGCTTAGTATACATAAGAAGTATTAAGTGGTATTGGCAATAATTTATGCAGGTAGTAATGATAATAATTTAAATACAACAGGAAAAGAATAAGTCGAATAAGTCGAGTAGTTGTAATAAAAAGTATTGGTCGAAGGAGAGGCCACTTAAGACTCTAGGACTCTAATACTAAACTAGTACAGTCAACAGTCAACACAGTCCAAAGTTGGATTCAATTCAATTCAATGCAATTCAGTGCTCCAGGTTCCTTCTTGATTCTTGACATGGCTAGTTAAATCCAAATTGGACAAAAAATATTAGAAGAAAACGAAGAAAAGTCAAGTGTATGTTTTTCTTCTCCATTTTATTTTTCTCGTTTATCCACCAAACTCCAAATATGAAATATAATATGATGAATGTTGAAAATTTGAACGTGTGATTGAATGCCAAAAACATGATATTATTTATAAATTAATATAAATTCATTTGTTAATGCTGCTTTAAGTTTGTGTGCTCTGTAAATTGTGCATGAAGAAGAAGAAAAGTGGTACACAATACATAATTTGCATAATGTATGTGCCCATGTGTAAATATTTCACATGCTCCTACGACCAAGGTATATTCACAGTGGACAGTTGCATCCATTGTTGACCAATACACACATTTAAAAAAAGAATGAGTAGTTATATGATGTAGGGATATAGCGGTGAAAAATGGAAGTGTCTTTTGTTGTCAAATGTCCTTGTTTTCCCTTCTCCTTAATCCTTTTTCCATTTTCTGTTCTTTATAATGTACATTGTACACTGTTAAATGGAATGAGGAGCCCACCAAGACAAGTGACACTTTAAAGCTCAAGTAAAGTTTCAACGTTTTTTGGAGAGCGATGAACGTTAAATGAACGTGTGTCTTTATTTTAGTCTGTACATTCTACATTCTACATGTTTACATAACACCAATACCAATCAATACCAAAAACAAATAAAGGACAGTCGTCATCAAAGGCCTCATCATCTTATGCTCTCACTTGTAAATACTATGTACTATGTACAATGTACATAGGGTTTCTTATTGGGAATTTGAAGCTTCTATTTATGTACCGGCAGGCTGCCTACTCAATACTCAATGCTGGTGAGTTTTTAATGTGAGTCATCTCTTGAATCTTAAATCCTTACACAGGTAATCTAAATAAGAAGATTGTTTAATGGCTGATGCAATTGAACTGAATTTTGGTGCACCCACCAAGAATTTTGAAAGTAAAATAAATAAATATTATTCATTATTCAACTAACCTATTTAAAATAAGCAAGTAAATAAAGTCACCTGTTTAAACGTTAATAAATACGATTAAAAATGTAACTGTTACATCAAATAGATAAAAATGTGTCACACTTTAAAGTCTGTACATTATGCATCATTCCACATTTGATTTGATATTTGAGGTCTGGAGGGACACGAAATATGACAAGTGAAGATTCAAAATTCAAAGTATTGAGAAAGGATAAGAGAAAAATGACTCGGAAAGTATGCAGTCTGTACTAAATACCGATGACCGATTACGGATTACGGATTCTGATATTTATAATGAATAATAATGATGACTGTCATATTGATAAAAGATAGTTTCATACGATATAAATAAATATCTGTAGATTGTACACATTGAACATTGTACATGACTTGAGCTCAGCTCAGTTCAGCTCAGCTTTGACTTGTCATTGAGTGTACTAGGAATTTGGTGCAGCCTTGCACTGCCTTGGACTGGACTGGACTCTCAGCTGGAGTACTTTGAACAATACGGAGCTAACGATTTATGACATTTGACTAATCCATGAACAATTCCCTCATCATGATCATGATCAGTATCATGATGATGATGGTGATCATCTTGTATCGTAAATCTCCAAGAATCTTGTCCAAATCCAAATCCAAACCAAGTCAAGTTATACTTGTAGTTACTTAAATTTATACATAATACAACTACATCTACCTGCTTCTCTCATGCTACTTATATCATCTTTCTTTATACAGTGTCACAATAAGCCGCCACCATAAATATTCTGTATCAAGTATCTACGAATGTATTATTACATAGTATATAGTGCAGTGAACATGTTACATAGTATAATGCATCATATCTGTTCCGTAATGGACCCTCAATAAAGATCCCAATCACTTGTGTAGAATGTTGTAAACCAATTGCCGGTCATATACATGTCTAATGTCTATGCACTGTGCACTGTGCACTCTAGAACCTAGACTCTGGGCTCTCGTTTTGTAAAATCTCGTTGGACATATTTACAACAGTCTTGTACAACTACAACCGACAACTGACAACAGTGCAGTGTACAGTGCAGTGCATTGTAGTGCATTGTACAACTACAAGATAAATACTTGAAACTTTACTTGTGAGTTTTATTGTTATAAATTGGACCACCTTCCACGACGTCCTCACGACAGATAACAAGAATACTACAGAATACCATTAACTATTTCCATGTAACCAAAACAACAACAACAACAACAAAATATATTATTATAAATGAAAAGTTGTTATAAAAAAATACTTGTACAAAATTCGATAAAATTCTAGATTCAAGATTCTAGATTTCTATTTATTTTTTGGCAAAAGTAGAGAGTATCTAAAAAAAGGAAAGAAAAAAAGTATGATGGTAAAAATCCATACTTAATTTTATCCCCCTGTCTTTTGTCGGTTGTCTGTTCAAATATCGAAGATATCTTTTGCAATGTGCACTTGAATAAAAAAGATGCACATGTTGTGAGTTGTACATTGTACATTGAACCACATGAAATGCACTTGACTGCAATTGAATGCACCCAGATGCAGTAGAAATACACAGTTCTCAGTAAATTATTTCCTCTGTATGAACATCAAGAGTTGGACAAGGCACAAGGCACAAGACACAAGACAAGAGGAAAAAGAAGCTTGTAAACTTGAGTAATGGAGAAAATCTCTCCGTCTTTTTGTACATGTACAATGTACATAAATGTATCTGAACTACATGTGCGTGAATGTATGGAGTATGGAGTAAGGATGATCGACAGAGACTTAGATTCAGACTCAGACTTGGATTGAGAGGGAGCAGAAACATGTGGGACTGTAATCGTAATAGAAAAGTTAGTGGCGGATGAAGTGAAGCTAGCCTTTGGCATCTCTCCGCATCATACAAATAACAAATAGGGAACAAATATCATCATGAAAAAACCTCAGGATAGAGGAGAGAGGAGAGGTCTCGTCGTCTTTCTACTTCTAACTTTCCTCCTCCTGTTTCTTCTTCTTCAGTTAGCACATTGAAACTATATCAGTATTGTACAGTCTACAGTGTACAGTACACACTGGAAAAAGTATGGTTTATAGTTTACAGTGTAGAAAGTAGAAACTTATCCGAAACCGCTTTCTTTCTACTCCTTTTCCCTTTCCCTTCAACTCGAAGAATAAAGAAAAGTAGGAACTCTTGAATTATCCGCAGTTTACCCACCGAATCCTGAACAAGGATGAATCAATATTGAATTTTGTCTCTCCCTCTTTCACCATTCTCCATTCTCCATTCTCCACAATTTTCAAGTTTTATCTTATACCTTTCCACAGATATATTCACATGTCTACACTCTACACTGTACACATAAAGAACTCAACACTCAACATTCAACATTCAACACTCACCACCATCCTTTTTATTCCCATTCTTCCTCCAATGTCAAATGTCTGTAGTCTGTACAAAGGACGGCGTCTTCTCCTTTCTTTTAAACTTTGTATCAGGGAAGCAAATCAGCTTCAGTTTTCAATGCCATGAACAATGCACTTGGAAAACCATAAGTAAATAAATAAATGTGCATAATACTACAATATAATTAAAAAGTCCAACCATTTCCACCTTTTTGATTCACTAACTACTCTACAAATACAATTAGAGTCATTAAAGTCAGGTCCGTCGTCATATCAATATAATTTTCTAGCTTTGTTAGATAACAATGTTTGTACAATCCTGGTGCAAAAATCCACCAGGATCTTGGATTTTCAAGTCATTAGAAAATGAAACTCAACCTCAACTTCAACCTGGAACCTGGATCATAATCCTAATAATAATATTGGATTAAAATAAGCAAAAAACATGGGAATCAACCATCCAAATCCTATTGTGTTGTATTCATTAATTTCTCCCGGCCTTATGAGAATTTTATATGTATAAGAAAACCAGGAATCAAAATAGCTAAAAGATTATTTGTTCTGTGCACGCGTATAGATCACACAGTACACAGCCTGTATTCTGTGGGCAAATTAGCATAAGAAATGAAAACTATAGATCAAAAACTATGATTCATCATCTGACGGGAGAAAACCAAGAACCAAGAATACACAATAAATAAATAGAGCCCAAGAGAGAGAGAGAGAGGGGATTTTGTACATAACATTCCTTGCTAAATCATACAAAATACAAAACAATACAGGAGGTACTAGGTAGATGGGTTTATATTGCCTCACTAATTTAAATGAAATGAGGGAAAGAAACAAAGAAGAAGAAGAAAAGAAGATGAGAGAGAAAATTAAATATAGTGAAAGGAAAATGTTTAAAACCCAGCATTTTTTCCCCTTCATAACACGTGTGGAATATAGAATATGAAATATAAAATAAAAGAGAAAAGTGAAAAGGGAGCACACTATTCTGAACCGAGACCAAACCATAAACCATAAACCAGAAATAAAATGCCTATTATACTCCATGAATTCTATGTAAAACAAGGAGGGACAAATGAATTCTCTGAAATCCATTGTATTACACGGGCGGGCTATGAACTATGCACCATATACTACGGAAATACGCACATGGAATAGATATTATTCCTTAATATGATGAAAACCATGGGAAAATGGTTATATAATGAATAGTTTTACCCTGAAAATTCATATTCTATTTTCCCTATTCCCGAAATACAATGTAGGTATTAATAATATTTACGAGAACAAGACAGGAGAGGAGAGACGAGCAGAGTTGAGTTGAGTTTTGTTGAGTTGAGTCGAGTTGAGTTGAAACTAGTGCCAGCCCAGTGAATTGAGAAGGAGCGGATGAATCAAGTGAAGCAGAACCGTGTCTGTGTGGAGAGAGAGGAGAGAGAAAGAGAGAGAAGAGGAGAGAGGAGAGTGGAGACAGACATTCACTAATTAATAAGATCAAGAAGAAGACTTGTAGTTTGTAGTCATAATAGACTTTCCTCATGCCTCGTCTAATGTCTAATGTCTAATATAATAAGAGTCTATTAAAATGAGAGGAGAAAAGAAACCAGACAACAGACTACAGACTACAGGCAAGAGACAAGAGAGGAAGACAGAATGAGATACAAAGTTGACGAAGAAGTTTACCAATGAATGAATATCAAGATGAGGATTTCTCCTTGTTTTTCATCAAGGCTCCAAAACTCCAAAACTCCAAACCTCCAAACCTTCACTCATCTTCATTATGTATCCGTGTATCCATTTACACTGCACAGGTATTACACGTAAAATTTCTTTTTACACGTATTTTACATGGGAGTATATAAATTAAGACGAGGTACTGAAATATCTCTGTAATAAGAAATACGAATATAAAGGAAAATAAACTAAAAAGAGTCCATCCAACCAAATAATAACATCACAAACGACAAGTTAAAAACTCAAACTTATTAATGTCTATCAAATCAAACATACATGTTGTGAGTTGCAACAAACTTGGGCGACACGTGACAATTGACGATAGGCAATAGACAAATAAAATTAGAACCAGAATCAGAAAAACAAAGGTGAGTTGCAAAACACATTAGAGGGAAATCTATGTACGTGGAAAATAAACAAAGTATTGTGCAAACTAATTAAATCATAGTGAGTCCTCTTTCCTCTTTTCTTCCACTCTTTCATTCATCAAAGGACAAAGTAGAAAAACATTCTGTTGTCTGGAGTTTCTATTGGGTACTTTATATTTTCTACGGATTATGTTTTAAAAGCCTCCATTTGTTTATTTGGTATTTGTTATTTGATAGAAGATAGAATTAAATTACTTTTACCATGTAAAATTTGTTTTGCAACCACCAACCACCAACGTGATTTATAGAATTCATAATTCATAGTTTATAATTTATAATATTTTCTCTGTTTTGTCTATTAAACTAAAAACTAGAAAAGGTTTTATATTGATGTGTGTGTAAAAAATATTCATGTCAAAACACCTCAAAAAATTGAAGTAAAAGTAAGAAAAATGAAAACATGATGTTTTGCAAAAGGAGGCAAAAAGCGTATACAATATACGAGATATACTATCAACCATCAAGAATGAAATCGTAAAAATATGAGTAATGTCCAGTTCGTTTGATCTGTAGGAAATGAGCAATAAAATGACCGGATTCAAACGATGGCCTCAAAAGAATTAATCTTGTGCGTACAGACGTCAGACCATTCGATTTCTTCCCATTTGCTCATATTCTCCTCCAAAGTTGTGATGTTCAATGTACAATGTACAGTGTATTGTGTACAGTTTTCCACTTTTACTGCTTTTTAGCTGTAGATTGTAGTTAGAATTCCGCTTCCTTTTCGTCCTTTGTGTCCACAACCAACAGCCAACAACCAACAACGAACAACCAGCAACCAGGCAACAGTGACATATCTCTGTCAACTTTTGTAGATAGATACGGTATGTGTCATCTCCATTTTTATACAGAATACAAAATACAGAAACATTTCCCCTTTTCCAAATCCAAATTCCGTAAATATTCTACCCTGTCCTTAAATATGTATACAAATGTAGAAGGATTCTGTGCTGAGCATTCATATTTCTGTATAGAAAGAGAGAGAGAGGAAAGACGTAGGAAAATGATCATAGCATATCTCATATCTCTTTATTCTTTATATACATTTTTTTACTTTTCCTCTACAGCACATTTGTTAAGGCAGAGTGGAATCTGGTAACTGGTAACTTGTAACTGGTGAGAGTGAGCGAGTGAGATGAAGAGAGAGGAAGAAAGATGAGAGATCATATGAATTTATAAGAGTTGTCTGATTGAAAAATGAAGCTGATGGTTCAGAGTTGGAAGGAGACGGTAGGAGGTCTGAGGTTTGAAAAAGTAGATGAAGGCGCTTCCATTCAGATCGTCCAAATGGTCAACTTGTCGTTGTCATAACCATCTCATCTCTATTCTTCCTCAAAAGACGACTCTACTCACTGCTCATCAATTTCTCAGTTGACACGTACTTCATTTTATTCTTTCACCCTCAAACATTTCTACTTGTACATTGTACAGGGTGTTTCTGCATGATTCCAACTACTTGTATTTTGTGGATTTAAATAGCTTTTGACAATTTAATTCATCTCGGGGTTTTATTCAGCAAGCTCCAAAACTTAAAGGAACATAAAAAACTTTTTTTTATAATTTTGTGTTGTTTTTTAAAAGATAAAAGTATTCTAAAAATGGTACATGAAATGTGAAAAACCCAGTATCTACACATGATGACAACGAAAACGACAACGACGACGAAAACGACTCACGACAAGAACGAAAAAAATATCAAAATTCAAACTAGGAGAAAAAATAGCCATGAGTTGAAAAACTACAACTACAACTACAAGAAGAAGAAGAAGAAGTGAACTCAACTTTTTACTTACGATTAGACGTTAGACATTAGACCGATGGATGACAAACCGTGAACAAGTTTCCCTTTAATATGCACATGCATACCATGTTTTTTTACTACCAATGCGGAGTGCACTATATAAACTTGAATGGACTACCAAGTTCATTATTATTATTATTATTGTTACTACCACTATCTTTTTTATCAGAGGGAGAAGATGGGAAATCAAAGACACGTTATTCTACTCTGAACACAGCAAGATTTTTTTAAATGAAATCAGTATCAATAAGAAAACTCTGATGATGAATTCACTTGTAATACCTATGCACATTTCTGTACATGTATGTGAACACAATAAAAACACAAATCATTTATCATACTTCAACACCACAACTAAATACTTGAGCAACTTTGATCCTCCTCCTTGTCCACATTCATATCTGTACACAGGTACAAATGTACAAATGTACATTTTTATAGTAGGTAATATCTAATCAACTCTTTTTTTCAAAGAGATTCAACATTTTCTTTGTGAAAATTCAAGTGACCGTAGTTAAAAGGGGTTGGAAGTTGGAAGACTCAAGATTCAAGATTCAATATACAAGATTCAAGATTCAAGATTGGAGATGGAAAAAGAATCCAACCCAAAACTTTGTAACCTATTAACAAAGAAAACATATTCATCGAAAGGAAAAAGGACATGCATCGGCAATCAATAAATGTAGAGGGAGAATGTGTGTAGATTTTAGATCTTAGCTTTCTTTCTATACTCTATTACTCTATACTCTATACTCTGTACAATGTCTGTGACTATGAATAATTGTCAATCGAACAATATTGCTCCTAATTAAACCAAGGTCTTGAGCATTCCAATGAGAGCCAAGTCCCAAATCCTCACGTGCACTCCACTCGCACTCCATTCAATCCATAATATTTACAGACACATGCTTTCATCCTCCAACCCAATCTTTATTATGTATACTTATGTATCATCCTCTCCCTCCTTGTACTAATGATCAAGTGACAATTACAAGTAACAAGTAACTAGACAAGAAATGTCGGGATTGAGAATTGAGATTCCACATTCCAGTCTCACCATCCATCCATTCAATCCATTCGTGTTAGTCGTGTTTGTGATGTTCAATGTACAATGTACAATGTACCCCATGGCTCATGCCATGCCATGCCATGTCATTCCATATTGTAGACAACAACATGATGATGACACATCTATTACCTTTTACCTTTTACCTCTCATCCAATCCAAAATCCAACTCCAACTTTCCAATATTTTCTTCCCCTTTCATACAAACTTCAGATATTAGATATTACGTTACAAAAGCTTCCATGAAGTTTCGGTTTGGGTTGTTCTGAATTCTGAAATTATTCGGGTTTGATGTGTTCATCCATAAAATATGTACTATGCATTTATGCATTGCGCATTCTTGATAGAAAGTCAATGCCAATGCCGCCTTATGTACAATGTACAAGGAACAAGGACTAATGCATATCCGAAACAAAAAGAGTAAATAGCAACCCAAAAGCTTGGATATGATAAAAGATAAAAGATATTAGGTACACGATATGACAAGAGACAAGATATAAAATAGAAAGTACTGTAAAAGGACGGGGAAATGTTTGTATGTTTTGTACAGGTAGACATTATTTTGTATTTGACTATAGAATTACAACTCATTGCAATTAGTGCGTGAGTGTGTGTACATGTGTGTTTGTTGTTTGTATCTATCTAATAGGGCATGAGAGTCGAGTAGGTAGAGGGAGAAATGATGATGATGAATGATAATGAACTTGGCTTGGTTTGGATTCATTTTACAAAATAGAGGATTCACAAAGGGATTGTCATGTGCATTCTGTATTCTATATTCTACGTATAAATGTACATTGTACATGGATGACGATTTCATCCATCCATCCATCCATCCATTCAACTATCTATCTATCCATTAGGAACGCGATGACTGCTCTGTTTCTGTTCTTTCTCCCCTGTGTTATTTTCTACTACCAGAGACAAGAAAGGGAAAAGGTATCAGGTGACAGAATGGAAATGAACAGGATGAAATGAAACTCAAACATGTACAATGTACAATGCACAATGTACAATGTACACGGCAGAAAGCTTTTACTTTCCCTTGTTCACAAAATGTTCTCGTGATTTTGGTTTCTCCTCTGTCTACTTTCTACAGTCTACAGTCTACTGTCTGCTCATTCGACATGAATGGAGAAATTGCACAGGATTCTCCTTGTGCTTGGTGTGTCTTTTGTATTGGATATTGGCTGACCCCAGAACCCAGCAGAATCTAAAACTTGGAACACGACAGAGAAGGAATACCAAACTGCGGAAATAATACTAAACACTAAACACGTATGCAAACAGAATACTTTGTTCTAAACTGTAGTCACAGCAGTCAGCCATTCATCCATAATCATAATCATAATAATAATAATCGTAATAATGGCAGTAAAGGCAATGGCAAGTAAATGGTGAATGGTAAACGACAAATGAAAAGGTATGCATGTGCTATTTACTCACAATAAATGGGAGTTTATGTACATGTATATTTTCTACCAGTGCCAGTGAAATGAATAGGAAATATGACAATACTCCATAAAGTATAATGTACAAAGGAGAGGACTACAGACGTTTTACGGGTAAAAGAGAGAGAGAGAGAGAGACAAAACTTTGGTTTTCGTTTTCGACAAATTCGTAATTCATACACGTGATATCATATTCCTTGCCAAAATGATATTCCACCATGAACTATGAATATTGGAAATAACCCGTGAAGGTGGTTGAATAGTTTGAATACCGTACAAAAACCAACCATGTCGTGGGCTGAATGTTGATGGTTGAATTCTAAGCTTTTGCTTGACAAGCCGTCAAAATCCTGTACATATCTAGAATTGCTTTTGTAGACAGAAATACGGAAACCGAATTCGGAAGGGTGGACTATGGACTGTGGACTACCAATTTCAACACTGTCACCCATCACATTATCATCACCATTTTATTTTATCATTTTTACTACTTGTGTGACTACAGTAATATTACTGTCCTTATTTTCGTTATTCTAAATATCCGGAGGTCCGAGAAAAATTCAATCGGGAATACAACATGTATTCTGCATTGATCATCATGTTGTTTGCTATTAGCACTTTAGAATTCAAATACCCATCATATCACACCATATAATAAAACCATGAAAAATGAATAGAAACACGCATACAAATTCCTAATTCCTCCCATGCGTGAACAATACACAAGACACAGTCTACACAGGAAACCAGAGTAAAATGTGAAATGATGCAAAATCGGAGGAGTGGAAAGCAAGTCAAGCCTAAAAAACAGTAAACAGATATTATGTAGTTTAAATGTCTCTATTCTCCACACTTTTTATTTTGTTTCACTGTCAAACAGGCACGAGATGTGAGATCAGAGATCGGAAATCGGAAATCGGAAATCGGGGAAGAGTACAATGTACTATGTAAAATGTAATATTATGCGTAAGGACAGAATTGAAAGTCAAATTTTTATTCTCCCTTTTGAAAATCTCCATCTTCATCTTCTTTATCTAATGTCTAGTATCTAGTATCTAGTATCTAATATTATATCTATAGCACACAATATGCAAACTAAGGCACCAAAACCGACACGGAGAAATCTATGGATACTTATAGACGGAGGGTGAAACATCGTTTCCACTTCCCAGTTAGAGTCACAGCACCCACAGACGATAGACAAACGAAGAAGAATGAGAATATAGAATGGAGATGTAGTAAAAACGGAGGAGAAAATAAAGAAGGAGAGGAGGCATAGAACAAACCAACAGCAGTTGAATCAGAATCTGCAGCAGCTCAGCTCAGCATGTCAGCCTTCAAAACTCATTGAAATGAAAAGGGGAATTTTTTTTTTGAATCGGGAGGAAATGAAAAGCCGGCTTGAGAAAGAAATAATCGATGAAGGGAAAGGGTTTAACTTTTACTCACTCTACACTCTCCACTCTAAACTCTACATTATACATTCTACATTCTGTCTTTTCCTTTCGCTTTCTCTTTCTCTTTCCCTTATCTCAACAGAGTTTCCATGTTCTGTTTCTGTTTTCTGTTTCCCTTCCTCTACACTCTACACTCTAAACACACCAGTCGTAGTTCTAGTCGTAGAGAGACAAAAGTTCTGATCCACCTCATCGCCATCCTCTCCTTGCTCGGAAAGACAGAAGAAAGAAAGGGGGAACCAAAACCAAAGGACGTCAACAACAACGCAATGTCGACGACAAAGCAACGACAACTATACAAGGATGAGGATGAATATATATAATACATGTACAACAAGAAACAAGACGGAGGCAAGAGTCAAAAAGTACATGTAACTAGAACTACAACTAAAAGTAGAACCGCGAGTAGCAGCCGCAGTAAAATATCGTAGGAGAGACAATCCTCGGTTCCCCCCATTAAATTTGCTTTCCATCCACCAATAAATACCAGCTACACTATACACTATACACTGTACAATGTACAGTACATGTATTACGTAAAGTGTAGGATGCGAAAAATACAGTGTATGTATTTTTTGGTATTTGGTATTTGGAGATTCCCTTACTGGCCTACATATAAAAACAAAACATCCGCACAACTGCTATACCCGGTGCATGGTGTGTGGTGTATACATTATGGGATGGAGAGGAAAAGTAAGGGAAAAGAAAAACAATGCGACAACGTCAAAAAGGTAAAAGGCAAAAAAGGACAACATCCCACTTTCATTCACTTTGCCTTTTACACAAATATCCAACTGGAGCAAAACAAATGCAGAGCTGTGACATTTGCACACAAACTACATACTATATGCCCTATGTACAAAGATACAGAGACAAAGGTATAAGACCTCAAGCTTTACTCTGGAAGAACCAAAACATAAAACATAAAATTGCGGTTGGAATCACGTCACTGCGAATGCTATCCGTAAAAGTCAAGTCATAATAATATAATATGGAGACATAAAAAATAAAGATGAAGGTTATGCGTACACACATGTGAATATCTAGAAAATCTAGAGTATCTGCATCTGTATTCTGAATTCTGCATTTTGTATTCTGTATTTTGTATTTTATAATAAACCACAAGCTAAGCTGGGGTAAACAGTAAAGAGACAGAGGTGAAGCGACTCACACTCAAACTGCTTCACGTGAATCTAGAATCTAGATTCTAGAATTTAGCGTCTTTGCCTTATATGTTATGCACCACACGACATATTAACAAAATAAGCTAGACCCCTGACGCTTCAGAATTTAGATGACTTCAGCATTCTTTTCCTCTCTTCCAGTTTCTTTACAGTTTTAGCTGATTCTGATTCGGATTCGGATTCAATTCAATCCATTTTATTTCCAAAATTCAGCACTTTCCCTAATATATTTTTATACTGTGTGTGCTTAATGCTTAGAACTTGGAGTTTGGAGTTCCGATTTTGGAATTTGGAACACTGGAGTTTTTCCTCTAGTTGTTTTCTTTGGTTCCGCAATAAATTTAACTGTCCAGATTATTGGGAGCTGGATATTATAAAAGTCAGGGTGCCGTTATTTTATAAAAATGACAGGGAAACTTTTATGAATCCATCTAAAATTGTACACTGTTATTGACATAAATTGTGTAAAAATATCCTCTGTATTGTAAATAAATTGTAATAAAATAGGACAAAAATATATAAATAAGGATTTTGTATTGCATATTATATAGAGAGAAATAAAGAATGGAGAAGACTTGCTGATAAAAATCTATAACAATATATAAAGTATATAGCATACATATTTAGTTATAAAAAACAAGCAGTTCTGTGTTCTCTGTTCTCGACTTGTGACTCGGAACGTTATCAGTCAATTTACTCCCCTGAGAAGATCATAGCTAATAATAATCATATTAATACTTGGACTGTGAATGTAGCCAGCTGCTATACAATATAAAACTACAATACACCCCGTGAATACAGATATAGTGTGCCGTGTGCACCACGAGCTCGTACCTTAATATGCGGTGTCTATTTAATAGCCTGGATAGAAATAATATAATATAATATGCTCATGTGTATAATACAATAATAATAGTAATACTCGTCATTTTCTAGTTGTCTTCTCCTTATAATCATCTTGGTCATAATAATATGAACATTTTATACATAGATAAAATATGTCTTATTATGCTCGACTATACGCATTACGCATCCTCTGCATCATCACCACATTAAATAAGGGAGTGCATCGTACATTGTACATTGTACAGAAGAACGAGAGGGACAAAAGATGCAAATCATGGAATCAAATGAATGGTGGCCACATAATACTCAACAAGACGAGTCGAGAGTCGGTCAGCCAAAAAGGCTGAATACAGAATACAGAATACGATAAAGAGACGGAGGAGAGAGGATGATGATAATATAAAATGAAATAAAATATTAAGCAACATGAAATTCCCTGTTTAGTTGTTTACTATTTACTTTCTCTGTACTACTCAAAACTCAAAACTCGAAGCTCAAAGCTCAAAGCTCAAAACGTGGAAAGTGAACAGAGAACGTCTTTAACTGTTCAGTGTCTTGAGTCTTGAGCTTTGATTTGAACGGAGCTGAGTTAAAGGACGGAATTGGACAGAAGGGGGTCTCACATGGCATGGACAACAAAAAAGAGGGAAATGACTATCACTCTCTTAAAGTCCACTAACTTGGCCTGAAATATATATAAAATATAAGCAAGCACAAGAGGAAAAGAGCGAGCTAAGGAATGAGATGGATGCATGACAACTGGAGTTGGACAACAAGAGAAAACACAACATATTCATTTTCCTAGGGCTGTCACCAGAAGGATGTAGATAAGACGATATTTATGAGCAGCCCAACGTCAACTCGTAGTCGTAGTCGTATTCTGGCTGAAGCTGACTTTGATTTTGACTCTGACTCTGATTCTGATTCTGTCTCTCTCTCTATACTTTTCTACTTTTCCATTCTCCATTCTGGATTTCTCATGAAATAAATGTTGACCAAAAAAACACATACAGATTAAAACATACGGAATATGTACATATAAAAGAGTCAACGTTGTGTATATTATTTGTATGTGGAAAAGAAGGCTAGGCTGTAAAACTGTATCTCATCTTATGCATTATTATTATTATAGAGTACATTGATGTATGTACATTTCTATTCATTCATTTTCAAAGCCCTGTCGTGGACTTTTATTTATGTAGCTGTGTTTAGTACTGTATGTTGAATGTTGAAGGCAGGTATGTTTTCTGCTTGACTATGATTAACCTGTGCATTGTGCATGTTGAGCTCACTGGGAACAATCAACAGTCTAATTTATAAATGATCTCAATTCAATTCGTCGTTCCAGTTTGAGATCCTTATCTTGTTACATATCTACATCATTATTATCCTCATATGTATCCTCATATACACTATACACATATTTCGGTTTCGGGTTTATACATTGAGAACTAAGATCTAGATTCTAGATTCCAGATTCTAGATTGGAGATTCTTTCTCTAGATTTTGAATTTTCTACCTGGAACTCGGATTATTCAACGACTAGTTGAAAAAGCGGAACAATCTTTTACTGTGTGTCCACAAAAGTAAATAAATAAAACGTAAAAAAATATAGTAAAATATTACTATGACCATTCTAAGGATGAGAATGAAAATGAGAATCTAAATGACAACGACAATGAGGATGACGACAACCCGAACCCAAATGACAATCATCGACTCATCTAGTTTACACTCTTGTTCTCCTTCTCAATGTCGCCCTGCTCATTTATCTTTGTACATTGTACATTGTACACACATGTACGTAATATAATGTAATATGTAGGGGTTGAGAGCTGAGAGTGGATGGATGGATGGATATACGCAATATTTTATTTTATTAATAAAATACCAAAATGTCCACTGGAAAGTCAAACAGCTTGAATAATTATTCCCATCATTAATTATCCCTCGACTCACTCAGCACTCGGAGGAACTAACTCCACAGGGGAAAATACAATAATAAGTCTGCATATTGCATATTCCAAATGCGCACTGTACACTTACTCTAAACTCTAAACTGCACAGTGTACCCACTACCCACTACACACGCTCGTATAAATAATGAAATCAATTCAATGTAAAATCTCCTCTCTTGTTATTGTTGTTGTTATTCCTCTCTCTCTCTTTCTCTCTCTCTCCACTTACTATAACTCTTGTTCCTTATTGGTCTCGTCCTCGCTCTCTCTCCTCTCTTTCCTCTCATTCCTCATGCCTTACTGCCTTTACTGTTCACTGCTTAGATTGAGCTGGAAAAAAATCAAACTACCAACTCTTTACACGGACCCCACCATTTCTCCATTTCTCCATACCCACACACACACACACGCAGTTACTTGTGCAGTGTGCAGTGTACTTATACAAGTCGTTATATCTATTTATTATGTATGAGAGGAGGACGAGGACGAGGACGATTTCCACAATGCTTGTGTATGTTGTACCGTTTGTAGTTTGTAGTTAGTTGCAGAGAAGAGGAGTAGGAACTGTACAAGTATAAAAGTAGAAGGAGGAGGAGGAGAAGGGAAAGTCTGGAAATTTGGAACGACACGCAATCTCTCTCCCTGTGGTTCCTGATTCATCATCGACAAACATCGGCATCTAATTGCCGGCTGGCGGCTATCAGTCCACGACGTTCGCTTCCTCGCTCATACTCTTTCTCAAAAAACTCTCCTATCTCCTGTCCTCCAATCCACACTCTAAGCTCTACACTCTACAATGCACTGGCTTGACAATAAATAAATGCATGGTGTATCTTCTCCAGTCTTCTGCACTAGATACTGCATAGATACTAGATTATGTAATGTAAATGGAACATGAATTGTTAATGACAAAACCTTTTACACACAAATAAATTCTCCATTCTACCATGTGATCATCGGGTGCATTACACATTACACACATACAATATATCTATAGATATATGTACAATGTACATGAGTGGACCTCCTACTTTATCCCGGTACTGTCCTGACTTTCGTGATAAGTAGTATTTAAAATCTCAAGATTATGCAATCCACTCCACAAGATATGTGCATTGTGCCTAGAGTATAGAGTATAGAGTGTGGAGCATAGACAGATAAATCCATGCCAGGCATAACGTACAAGATTCATCGTCATTGTCATTGTCATCGTTTCTGTCCGCAACTATAAAACTATTCAAATCCAATCCAGTCCGATCCAATCCAGTTCTGTCCAATGTGTGAATTTTTACTTATGCATATGCACGCACCCTACAATTGTCATTGTATGTAGAATGTAGAGTATGTGGTGAGGAGGAACGTGACTGACTCAAATGGACCAGAAACGATACATTACATCACATTACATGTTGTGAACCGAATTGAAATCATACATAAATATATATATGCCTTTCTCTAAATTTTATATATACTTATGATGAAAGTATTAAGTATTATATCGTAATATGTACTGGATATTATGTTATGAGTCACCAAACCGAGCCATTTCAAATCCTACACTGCGGAATGCTACATGTTGTATGTTGTATGTATGTAAAACCGAATTGAGCCGAGTCGAGGAAAACCCATCACCATCATTTGCATGCGGAAACGCTTTATTCTTCACCATTTTCCATCTCCATATTCGAGCCTCTAGATTGTAGACTCACAAGACAAAGTACACAATCATTGCAATTGACGGCTTTTCCCGTTTTATGTATAACTCTGCTTTCTTTTCCCTTCCATTTTGCTGGAAACGAGGATACAACTGTGGCGTAAAATGGAAGGAAAAGTGAATTTCTTACGCACGTTATATTGGTATGTGTGGATACTGAAGACTGATACATTCAGTACCCAGTACACCAGTGAATGGAGCGGTTTTGACTTTTAACTTTTGACTTTTCCGCCGCGTAAATATTAATGGGCAGTAAGATTTCTTTAAAACGAGTAATCCACAAAGATATTCCAAAATGCTGGATGCATCACGTATACGCTACATACAGCATACATTTATAGGCATTGAGCATTGGGCCTGTGATGTGAGGAATTGGATAAACTTGTCCATGTCCTCTGAAACCTGTAAAAACTCTAGGAATTCCTCACTTTAGACTAATCTGACTTTATGTTGTAGACCGTAGACTGTAGGTCGTAGACGTTGTCGTCTATGTAGTAAAGTCATGATGATGATTGTAATAATAATAACAATAGTATGTATACATGGTCGTCGTAATATGTAATATGTAGTACTTAGGGTTGTTGTACAAAGGGTAATTTACGAGTGAAAAGAAAACTTGGTTGCATTTCACTTAAATGTTTTCAATGTCTTAACTCAATCTCACAAAGTATCGTACAAAGTACCTACTTTGAGCAACTCACAAGTTTAGAGTCCAGAGTCCAGAGACACAAGTCAAAAGACACAAGACACAATTCACAAGGTAGGTTTTTTTCAAGGTACAAGATGTACAAAATGTAAAAGTACAAATAGAGAAGACGATACACCGAGATACATGAAAGATACATTTTCATCTGAAATTCCTTGTTCCTCGTGTTTCATGTGTCATCCCGTTTCCCTTTGAACCGAAGAACCCTAGAACCCTAGATGTACAAAGCTATCTCAGACTCAAACGACATACATACAGGCAACTCGGTGGACCTATACGGTGGTATTGTACCTACTGTACCTATTTCAAAGAGAGAAAAAAGACTCAAGAATCCCAATTCCCATTCCCAACTCACTTTCAAAATAGGTTCAAAACAAAACAAAACAAGGTAACCAACAAACAAACAGGTAAAGGGAAAAAAACAAACAAACAAATAAACAGAGATGTTAAGGGAAAAGCCCACATCAGAGTCAGTTACGAAGAAAAGAGTTGAAAATTTAATACTTTATCAGTTTCTAGAATCAAGAATCAAGAATCTAGAATGTACATTGTACATACATAAGTTCAAAAAGTTTAGGTTACACAATCCAGTGTCCTGTAATTCAACGTTACGTAAGATAATATAATAATATAAAATAAAAAGAACAAATGCTTATTGTTAGTGTAGTGTGCGTTTTCTTTAGCATGTATAATACAGTATTTGTATTAGTTGACTGGACCATGTACCATGGATTTTGTTCTGACTATGTAAAAAGTAAAAAGTTTAATGGAGGAAACAACTGTAAAAATTTTCTCTCTCTCTGACAACAGTGCGGCAAATGTATGTTGTATGTTGTCCATCTGGAATCAAATAATCTAGAGATTTTAAAGATTTCAGCCTATTTTACATTTTACATGAGCATATGTAAAAATATTGTGTATGCTTACACAAACTGCTGTATGTTTGTATTTGTGCTTTGACTTGCTCACACTCATGTTTGTATTATTATTATTAATATTAATATTAGTATTCTGCATACAAATGTAGACATTTCTATTTACTCGCACTCTTGTATTAATTTACATATTATATGATAATATAATATAATACCATGAAGGCTACAAAATGCAGAGTATTTTCAAATGCTCAAATGCTCAAATAAGTATCTAATGCTAATGAATAGGTATAAATTTGAGGAGTAGGTACGAGAGTTTTGAGTTTAGAGTGGACAGTCAATTGGAAGGTGAAATTGAAACTAAAATTGAAATGTGAGCCGAAAATTGAAATGTAATTGAGATTGAGACTGAACATCAGGAGAATACAGTGTATAATGTACTGTGTACAGTGAGAATGAAAATGTTTTGATTGAGAATTGAGAGTGAAAGAGTCAGAGAAAAGTACAACTACATGCAAATGAGTGGAGGTGGATAAAAATAAAAAAAAGTCTACAAGTACAAATAAAGACGAAGAAGAAGTAATAAAAGAGGAGACGACGAACAAGTAAATATACAAGACACAAGATGCAGAAGAGGACGGGTAAAAACAGGAGAAAAACCAACGATGAGTTGATGAATATCTTTTTATCTCAAAGCTAATGGTTTTCAACTCGAGGCTCTTTTGTGTACCCACACACACACACATACACACACTTCGGCATAAATGTAATGAATGTAAATGTGAATGCATCTAGTGTACATTGTACATGTATAGAAATATATCAGTTGCTGAACAATAACAATAATCCTGATGCAGAACAATGATACGACATGACCATCACATGTGTCTGTGTGTAGGTAAAAAGACGGTTGGATTTTCACTCGTTTTCTGACCATATTATTGTCGGGAACAAGAATCACGGTTAATTACAATTTGTTATTTGTTCCTTCCAATTGAACGACTCTTGGCTTTGGCTTTGCTAGTTGCGAGTCGCTCGCTCGCTTTCCTCTTTTCCATTTTCCCTTTTTATTTCATCAGAAAAGGACTACATAACACATAACACATGTGCATTCAATTCAATTCAATTCACTTGACTGAATGTCGAATGCAACTTGATTCTTGATGCTTGATGCAAATGCAAATGCACTCACTCACTTTTAATCCTTACTCAATTTGTAAAGTTATCTCTGATTCTAATACACATTACACATGTACAAGGAACATAAATGGAAGGCTTTTTTCTATAGAGTCAAAGTACTGTGTAAAAAAAAAGCTCAATTTGGTCATTCCATCTCTGGTCTTTTATGCGTTCCGTCCATCGTTCATTGTACATATCTATAATCTATAGATAACAGAGAGATGGTATTTGAATAATGAATATAAAAATAAACATGCACAATAATTCCTGCTGCTGCTGCTACTCGAGGACTCGGTACGAAAAACTTAAAGTCAAAGCATATGTTAAAGACAGAGGAATACATTATTATAATATATTATTATTGTGTGTTTTTATGGAGAAACGACTCTGGTAGATAGTGGATACTTAAGAGAGTGGTGAGTTTCTACGTATTTATTTGCCTTGAGGTAATACTTTTCCTTGTCTTGATAATACTTTTAATTCCTCTGCCACTGTCCACCTTTAACGTTGCCCACTGCACAATGCACACTGCAGAATGTACAATGTACTTATAGGAAGCTATATAAGCATGAACATGATCCAGCAGGACGAGAATGGGAAAGGGAAACCAAGTGCCAACAACTAAACAATGGCAATGAAATTTAGTAAAACGTAAAATGCAATTGCAATACATACAAGAGAATAGATGTGATGCATCATACTTGATATTTCATACTATGTAGCATTATAGATGTAGGTACTGCTTTATGTGATTGTGTACAAAATGTGCTGGATGGACATGGACAGGCTCAAGTGGCTACCGGCGATTTTCATAAACGTCATTCCCCTTCCTCTCTGTCTTTATCTGTACTTTGTATACTTGTGTAAAAAGTTTCCCTAGGCCCTCCTTCTGGTTTCCTCGTCTCCTCATCCTCTCGTTTACATTCTATATTCTATAATATTCTCAAGTCTCAACTCTCGAGACTCTCTTGAGTCTTAACTCACCACTGAAATCAACTTGAATCTGATCAACTATCTATCAAATTTATCCAGCTAGCCACCTCACTCACTTCTGTATACTGTACTCTCTCAACAATGTGTTCAACATTTCATTTGATCTCATAAATTTACTTGTGGCCATCAAACTCGTAACCATAATCATATCATATCATAATCACATATAAAGTTTTAAGTATTATCCCCAAGTATTATTACGTATCACATGTGTAATGAGAATTGGAAAGAGGGAACAGATGAGAAGAATATTCACCATTCACCATTCTTTTGTTTTTTTTTGAACGACTTTTTTCTACCTCATTTGTGACTATGGAGTATTCAAAGTACAAAGTATAGGTAATAGGTATACTGTGTATACTTTGTGTTATATCTGACTCACCCACTTCCCAATTTCCCAATTTCCACCGGATCCGGGTCACACCATATTTGATATTTGAAAAAAATAGTTGTACTAGAACTAACAATGAGTTTTTTTCACACATAACATCTCAATACTCATATTTTATCTATGGAAATATGCTAAGTGTGCTTATTATTATACCTACATTCTACATTATTCATATTTTTACTGTTTACACAATGGTTTTTCCCTGGACGACGTGTAACAAGTAACAAGAAACAAGAGAGAGGAGAGAGTGAAGGCTTATCTGATGAATAAAAACTAAAACATTTTGATTCCATCATCCCTTTCCTTTTTCCATATAAAGTTCTGGAATGACTTGTGTCTTGTGTATTATAATACAAAATATTATAATAATATAATATAATATTTATGTTTCCCAATTCCCAACCTTTGCATTAGAGTTGAGACTACATTTATTTTTCTGGAGAATGAAAACTGTTCAAAACAAAAATAACAATAACAAAGGTACATTATAAATTCTGCTCATTATGATTGTATGAATTATGTTAGTTTTTTTTGTTTTAAATTTTAAACTAATGTTTTGTTTCTTATATTATTATGTCAAATTTTGAATTATCACAAGATAGGATCAAGAATTGAAATGTCAAAAATATCCACAGTCTCTCTACATTTACATATTTATGAATTTACTTACATCAACAACAATATCAGTAATCAGTATTCAGTAATCAGCACGCAGAATATTTTTATTGTCTATTTTATAAACAGAAACATGGCTGTTTCATTATGAGTATTAAATTTCTGTCTGTTTTTGTTTGTATGTGTTCAAATTGTTGACTAAAGTCTTGAGTCTTAACTTTTGAGTTTTGGGCACATGTGCTGAGCGTGTTTATTTACAAAATAATATACTGTGGTAAACGGTGAAAGATGTAAAAGTATGCGGGCTTGTCTATTATCTGTAAGTACATTTGCTATGTAAAATGTATTATATAGTATTATTCATCGGTCGTCGGTGGATGGTGAGCGAAAAGTAACAGCAAGGAAATTTCAAACTGCTCCACAAACCGAACCAACCAACAACCAACACCAACACCTCGAGCTCTTCATATAAACCATAAAATGAATTTTTTTCTTCCCTCTCCGCAATAATCATAGCTACACACTTTTGAATACAAGCACAAGTATATACTATACTAGATTGTACTAGATGAAGTACATAGATAATAGATATAATAATACATATAATGTACAGTGTGTATGAACTATGAGCATGGAAAAAAGATGGATTGTCTTCTTAAGGTATGAAACGAACCTTACAATTATGCTATTATTATAGCTGTGTAACCCGGAGAGAAAGAATATGAGAAGAGAAAATAGAGAAGGTTTGAAGGTTTGCTATTTCTTTCTTGAGTCTTGACTTTGAACATTAAACTTTAAACAGGCTGATAAAAAAGGAAATATATTATAAAATATCCGTACTAAAATACAAAATATCATCAAACGGAGAATGGAGAGACAGAGCTTTGAGCACATTATTATTAGTATTACCTTCTATTACATACATTTTTATTTTCGTACACAAAGTACAAGGCGAATTATTATTATTATTATCTTTCAAATAATTTTAAAATATAATATTTTCATGTAAAATGGAAAATATGGGAAATACAAAACTAAAGTTTGTACAGCTGTATTTGTAAAGAGCATATTTATGTATTATATGAAGATGCGACGAATATTCTTAAGGAGAACAAGGTACAGCACAAGTGTCTAAATAAGATGATGCTCAAGTCTCAAGATGAAAAAAACTGAGAAAACTAAACTCATATTTTTTCTCCTCCTCTCGAATCTCAAATCTCGAATCGTTCATCTGTTCGTCAAGTGAATTGGAAGAGATGGAAAAGCTTTAGCTATATATGGTCACAGATTATTATCCATAAAGATTATACTCAGACTGCAATCAAAATAGTTGTAAAAAACGAGAGGAAATGAGAAGAGGAAAAGCCATACATATTTACGTAGAATATAGAGAGTAGAGATGCAGCATTGCATATTGCATATTGTAAGCTCACGTGTGTATCTATTATGTATGTAGAGAAAGATTACCGATTTGAGTCTCTGTAGAGCGAATGACGATAGATGATAAAAAATATGTATGGAGTATGGAGAATGGAGAAGAGAGAAAACCTACCTACTGAGCTGGTCATCATTTCATCTCTCACCATCTCAGCACTGAGAACAGCAGGGGAAAAAGCTCCCGTTCAACTTGAACATTGAACGTTGAACATGAACTACACACACTAACTAACTAACTGATACATAATATAATATTTAGCATTATTGCATAGCTGTTTACTATGTGCTTTTCCTATCCTTTTCTACACAAGGTTTGCTTTTAACTTTCAACAAAAATTGGACAATGTGTCCGGCTCCAACTAAAATTGTCTTTATTCTGATTTCTGATTTCTGATCTGGTCAAACAATTCAGGTCGGATATTTGACACTGGGCATTGTTCTTGCCAATTGCTATTACCATAGAATCCTTCTTTTTCATGTATTTACTGTATGTAAATTATTGAGTAATCTTTCAGTACGTAATATGAATAATATGCATAATATGCACATTCGGAATATATGCAACATGCATGTACAATGTACAATGTACAGTGTACGACATTTGTGCCTGCCCATTGCAAATACCTGAGATTATAATAAAAGTAGGGTTTTTGTATGCAGATACATCCACAGGAAGAAATATGATCATGATCATGATCATAGTGCAAAGGTAATTCTCTACGAGTTTTGAATACTTTTTTTTCTTTGGTGGTATTGGACTTGAGTCTTGAGTCTAGAGTCTTGACTCTTGAGAAGATCTTTCTATACATGTGCACAAAATACGATCATGATGATAGGATATAATGATAAAGTATGAGATGGCCGAAAGGGAAGCTCATTTACCATCTACTATCACCCTCACCCATCCGATTCATACCATACGATATTTTGCTATGCTAAGCCATGATATGTAATGATGATGATGATGATGATGCGGCAGGACTGTACACTGTAAACCAAGTCTTCGTCATTCTCGCCGGCAAAGTCACAGCATATAGTATACAGTACATTTCACAGAGCTCCCGACACTACCCAAAAATCTCAATATGATTCAAAATTCAAAATCCAAAATTTAAAATTGAGAACTGAGATAGAGGCTCACCCACTTGGATACAAAGATACAGATACAGATACAGCCTCAAGAAAGAGTCAGCGATGATTCAAAGATGAAAATATACCGAGCCGTAATAAACAAGGAATAGACTAACCACAGGACTCAGAGGAAGGAGATAATAATAATAATAATAATAATAATGTGTAGTGTGCAATGGGTTGGAATATGAAGACTTGTGCTAGTAACTAGTAAGTGAGTATAAGTACTGAGTACATGTATGAGTATGAGTTTCAGTATACCTTTAAAACATCTCTAATATCTTTTCTATGTTTTGTGGCTATGAATTCAACCGAATACCTGATGGGGTTTATGGAACACTTGCTGGTTGGACAATAACGCTTATGTGATAATGACCAATTGATGGATGAGAGTATGTACCTGTACACTTTATAGTGTATACTGTATATGTAATAATATAATAATAAATGAGTAAATGACTCATAAATTATCAACGGCTCCGAACAGATTCGCGCATTCCCCACAACACACACACACACACAATAATCTCCCATTGGATAAAGTATAAAGACTGAAGAATGAAGAATGCCGAAAACAAAACCGCATATAAAATATTATCTACTCTTTATGTAATAATAATGCATGAATCTTATAACCATAATAAAAGTACTACAGACTCAAGACGTTCAAGTTTCCTAAACGGCGGTTGCACTCGACACTCGAGATTCGAGACTCGACTCAGTTTCAGCATTCAGCTTTCAGCTTTCAGCTTTCAGCTCAACTCAGCTTGAATGGGTAATAATAATATGCTAACAATTAGATTCTCTCTCTGTAGTTTTCTTCTTTTATACTATGAACAGATCTTCAAAATACGCTTCAAACTGTTATTATTACGTCATAAAAATTCTGCATACTTGCTGCAATTTTGTGAAATGTGATTTCTATTTTTATTACACAGATATCTCTGTGTACCACATACCTGCACTAGATTTAGATTTACATTTACATTTAGCTTTTAGCTTTTTACGCTAACATATTTCCAAGTCAATGTATTTTCTACTTAAAAATACATGTCTTGATTTCTTTTGAATTTAAATATAGAAGATTACAAAAACAACTGTCAACTTTTAGACAGTGCAATATAAGGATTTATAGCACAAGCTTGAACATTGAACACAATTAATGTTAAGATGCGCAAAAAAGACAACGACAAAGACAAAGTCAAAATACAAAAAACAAAATAAAAACAAAAACTTGTTCATTTCTACTTTTAAATGTCGTACAAAACAAAAAATTGTGGGGATACATAAAAATAAATTACTAATCAAAAGGTAAACTTGGTTGTAATTTGTACAAAGTGTCAATGTTAGTGTCAGATTGAGGGAATCAAGGCATAAATATGGGAGTTTAAATGTAACTTGTATTTGTAGTTTGTAGTTTCTAGTTTGTAGCAAAATCTGTAGTAAATCCAATACAATATAATACAATACAATCTGTAGTTGAAACTAAGTACATGAGACAAAAGACAAGAGAGAAGATCGAAGATGTATATTGTACATGTAGTTTTGTGCCTATTATTATTATTTGGACTTGGATGTTGGATGGTGAGAGAGGAGACACCTGTACCCATTATCATTACCATATTATAACGACAACTCTATTCGCATGCTAATTCTATCTGTAAGTCTAATTCAAATAGACGAATTGTGATTGCTGGCTGTTTGTCGATTTGTCTATATCTACATAGTTCTCAATCCCAATTGCCATTCCTAATACAGGTATGAACGAGTGACTGAATGAGTGAGTGAATGAATAGAAATAAAGACGAATGTGCAGAGTGTTCTAATGCAAAATACAAATTCAAATTCAACATGGAATCATCTTCTCTTTGCGTTTCTCGTCTTGTATGGTTGCCAATAATAAGAAGAAGATGTTGACTTAATGTTCAAGTCTCGTCGTCGAGAGTGGAGAGTCGAGAGTAATGAAGTTTACACAGTAATAAATGGGGGCTGATTTGACTATGTATTCTCTCTCAAAACTCTACATATCATTACTTTTGTGTAGAAATATTTCGTACTTTGTACATTTTAAATTTGACTTGTTCCATGGTACAGTATGAGTGTTGAATATGCCGTTGTGCGTGGGTTTCTCTTCCCTTCTTGGTCAATATAAATATCTGTACTTTTTTCTCCTCCACCATCCATCAGCCATACATCTTCATTTCCTTCGTACATAATTAGACACTGTCCTCATCACTATATTATTACAATACTTCATCTCCCTCTCCGTCTTCTTATTCGTCTTCGTCTTTCTACATAACTTCTTCTTCTACATATACTTATAGGAAATATCTTGATTAGGACATTGGAAATTCGACATTCAACATTCGACATTCGATTGGATCGTATAATATTGAATTTGGCATGAGCAATGATCAATGCACACAACACACAACACACAACTATCGACCATCTCCTATCGGCAAAATTTAACATATCTGTATTCCTACACCGTATATTAAAACTGAGGATTTTCCATTAGGTTGAATGGTGTGTTTTTGATGCATAATATAATATACTCTTAAAAAATCCATAACTCACTCGGAATCAGTTAGTTGTTAGTCTCTAGTCTCTCGCTCTTCTCCTCTAATCTTCTTTGTCGATAGATAAGTGCCTATACTTGTGAATGTATAATATATATATATTATACATAAATACTACAGACTACAGTCTTCATTGTACATTGTACAGGATAAAGGACAGGATTTGAAAAAAAACTTGTTGAATTTCTACACAAAAACATGCTTGAGGACTTTTCAAAAATATTCATGCACGCATGTACTATATACTTCGTTATAAGTTTCTGTATTATCTACAGAGTAAAGAGTATTATTATCATTATATCATACAGCACTTGTTCGCCTTTTTGCCGCCTGCTTGGACTTTCGGATAAATCCATATTTTAAATTTTACCATTGCCTTTTTTTTTCTTGGTTAATTGGCTTTTCCTATAGCACATTCACAACATACATTTTACATTATACATTTTACATTACATATTAGATATTACGCATTACACATGTAAGCAAAGGTCAACTTGAAAAGTCTCTCCTCTCTCTCATCCATCTGTCTGAATTCTGAATATAGTCAAAAGGAATAAAATATAAAATTAACAACGACCTAGTACCTAGTCGAATGTCCAAGTGGAAGAAGAAATGAGAAAAAAGAAAAAAGCATGAATGAATAGTTAGATATTATATGAAAACTCGAGGACTCCAAGACTCGTGGAGGAAATAGGAAGAGATTGGACATGAAATTACTGATTACGGTCCGCGTTAAAGGTCGGCAAAATAAACTTAGGAATTACGACTTACCAAGTCTCTCATAATGCTGTCAATATACTCATAATCATAATCATACTCATACTCACATTGTAATATTATGCATGTGCATCTTGACTCTTGATGATGTAAAATTGTAGGAAGAATGATGAGCAAGATTTGCATTTCTACTATATACATTATACATATAACTTTGCCCGTGTAGAGAGTAAAGAGTAAAGAGGAGAGAGAAAAGGTAGAAAAATGCAGTTTTGTTAAATTGCGATGGTGAGGTCTTAAATTTGAATCGAGACTCGAGAATATAATATATAATATGAAGGCTTGAACATGAAGTGATGATGATTATGATGATCATGGATGATGGCAGGCAGGCGGTATGCTCTAGTGTCAGTCAAGAACAAGTCAAAAACAACATCAAAAACAACAACAACAAGAGAAAAGTTGAAGCTTGGCAGTATTACAAGTTACAAGACAATATGGCAACGAGCATAGATATAAAGGATCTTTTCTTTTCCTGTTCCCTGTCCTGTCCTTTTCTCATCTTTTTCTTCCATTTACATTTCATATTTTCTACTTTATACTTTATACTTTGTACAATGGACAAGGAAAATAATAGCAACAAGGAACAACCGACAACGGAGTCTCGGTCTTTTCCTCATTATTACTATCATTTCTTGTGATGCATCTCCACACCATACCTTAAGCAGCAATGTCATCATCACCATCATCATCCTGAGATCCTGAGATCCTGAGATGATGAGACGGGACCAACATGAAGCTCAAAACTCCAAACTCCAAACTCCAAACACAAAACTCAAAGCTCAATACTCAAGATGATGGTTTTTGAGCTTTGGGCTCTGAATTCTGAATCTTCTCCATGTCTTTTTGGTTTGACTATTATTTTATATTATGTAATTTTTTATACCAGGTATTTTTTGCCCAATGCTTTTTCATATACATTGCTAAACCACTATAAGCTATATACTATACACTATGCGTAATCAAGGTCTATTGACTGAAACAATGGGAGGCCCTATTTTCTCTTGTATCTTGACCGTTTTTATGCATGTCTGTACACTGTACAGTCCATAAGGCATCTTCTCTTCCCAACCCATCAAATAAACCTCTATATTCAAACAGGCATCTCTCTTATACAGTACTCAATACTTGAGAGTCAAGACTCAAGATAGCTACAATATACAAGAGGTTAGTTGTATAATATGCACATTTTGAAAAAAAAGCTGTACAACATGCGTATCTATCGTATATTGTATATTACAGAACCAGTACAATTCATGTTCAATATTAGAGATATACATTTGCCACATCTCATTCTCATCTCTTCTCATCTCTTTCAAGCCGCTCTCACACTTCGTGTCCCACTCAATTGCCGAGTGAACGTTATATTACGTTAATCTTCAATATGCCGAACTCCGCTCCGACTGAGACTGGGACTGGGTACTCGGTAATAACATTTCTTATCGCGTCTCCGCTGTATGCATACATTTGACATTATACATGCATGTAATACCTACAACACATAATATGTAAGATGTGCACAGTGCACAATACAAGTTTATCTATTGTAGATACGCCATCTTTTTAGTCTTTAGTCTCTAGTTGTAAATTTGCTATTCACATGATGCGGAAAATACTGTATACTTCATTACCTAATTCCGAAAGACGAAAGAGTGTGGATAGAGTACGGAAAATGGAAAATGGAGGAGACAGAGGTTTAGTTGTGCATAGTTTTATCTAAAGTTCTATCTATTACACAAACCCCCTGTGTATCTAGTATTTATACATTGCACATTGCACACAGAAACACCATTCTTCTATCTTCTATTTATGGGATCTTCCCATTCTAATGAACACCAATACGAATATGAATACAAAGATACGCGTTGTAAATTTGTTCTTACACTTGTAATAGCCGTATTATCATTAGAAGGAAGATTTGATGCCTAGTGTCTGGTGTTTGATACTTTATATACTTTTGGTATACGGTATTCTCTATCCATTTTATATTCTTTAGTACAAAATACTTGTAAATTACTGTAGAAATGAAAATTATAAGTGTGTTACTAGTTTTTTTAACGATTTATTTATTGAACGAATAAATTTTGAAATTTTGTTTATACTAGTCAAATTAAATCTACAATTCATAATACTATAAAAATTGCAACCCGCTGTACAAAAATCCAAAAGTTCCCTTTTTCTTCATCCTTGTACTATAAAAGGAAAAGCAGGGAAAAGGCGAATGAAGTTTATAGGGTTTCCTAAGGAAATTCAGTAGGTCTGGATCCTCAATTCACAATGATGCTGTCTACATAAAAAGCTGAAAGACATTGACTGTAGAAATAATAAAAGTTTGACTAGAAGCTTGAAATAGGGATATTGACTTAAATATAAAATACTCGGTGGATTTTAATACAGTGCTCACACAATGTAAAAGCGTGTAGAGCAGTGCAGTGAGCTGCAAGTTAGATTTAGATTTTCTAATAACATCTTTCTTCTCCCTCCCCAATAATAATACGGAATACAGCACCAGGAACCAGAAGAAACTACATTGTATTGTTTATATCTGTACTTATGAAGTGATACCCACCTTGAAGAACAAGGGAAGAAGTAAAAGTACCAGTATCAGCAGCTTGTTGTTAGTACATCGTACATAGTGCACAGTGCATGATAATAGCAAGCCCCATAAATAATGACAGCGTTATATAATAATCTGCTCCCATCTTCTTTGCACTCATTTACGGGCCGGAAAAGGAAATACGGGAAAATAGAGAGAACGAGAAGGAGAAAGAGAAAGAAGGAGAGTCCCCTCTGCCTCGTTCTGGGTTCCTCGTTGTCTTTTCTCTTCCTCCTTCCCTTGTATTTCTTTTCATATCATATCATATTGCATTGGATCGGTAGGAATTCTCGGTCTATTGCATTTCCCTCTTTTCTCCCAATGTGTGTGTATCTCTGCATCTTTTTTGTCTCTGTCTCTGTCTACATCTGTGTCTGTATCATTGTATTATTATTATTATCAGGGTATTTCCTCTTCACCGTCATCGTCATCTCCATCTCCATCTCCATCGTTACCACCAGTATTAATACACCGTCAACCACGAGAGAAAGAAAGAGGAGCAGGAGAGTTTTCATTTCATTTCACCAAAAATATTATACATGGGGAAAGTACAATAAGTAAGTAAGGAAGAAGTAGGAAAAGTACACGAGAAAAACCAAACCAGGAATATAATATAATGGGATTGAACATAATATTTCCCCCTCAACCCTCATTCATTCATTCACTCATTCATTCATTTATCCAGGCTTGAGACTTGTTCCAAGCTTACTTACTTTTGCTCATCCTCATCATCATCACCATCATCAGCGTCACCATCAACATCAGGAGAAAAAGACAACGGCGACAGCGATAATCCAAAGACAGTAGTATGGAATCTAGAGTCTCAAATCTCAAATCGAGTTGTCTAGTTGTGTGAAGAATAAAGAGTACGAAGACGCTCTCACTCTATCTGTTCTATTATATTCCACATTTCTATGATATGGTTGTCTCTCCGAGAACTATATGCAGACATTATGAATGATTTCATTCTCCCACCATCATTTCTATATACTTATGACTATTACGAATAGAAGTGCGAATACGGATACGAATGCGAGTGCGAATACAAATACAACGTCTTCTTTTCCTTCTACTTCTTCTACTTCTTGTAATCTTTTACTTGGTCCTTTTCCCTGTGTGTGATTTTCCCTTTGTTCTCCTTGAAATGCTCATATTTACTGCCGTTTGTGTGGACGAGTTTAGTTTAGACAAAGAAAGAAAGAAAGAGACAGAACAAATCCCGAATCTAGAATCTAGAATCCAGAATCTTGAATCCACCTTTCTTTTTCACTCTATATTTCTATAATATTTCTTCTCATCTCTGCTCAACTCTCAACTCTCAGCTCGAGATTCAGATTCCAGACTCAAGATTCAAGATTCAAGTGAAGAGATCTTTTCCTTTTTCCGCTCATGTCTACAGTCCACAGTCTACTCCTCAATAATACTTTCTCGTATTCTTCACACTGGATTTTCCTGCTGAAAATTATTTTATCTCACACGCTTCGTCTCTTCACATTAATCTCCATCATACATCTCTTCAGTCTCAAGTCTGGAGTCTGGAGTCTACACTTTGGAGTTTGGACTCTTAACTCTCTCTCATCTCTACTTTGTCATGTATTAGAAGGAGGAAAGAGGAAAGCATCCACTCGTTTAAAAACCGCCTCAAATGTATTGTGAAATGGCATACGTATATCTACAGATATTTGCATGTACAAAAACATAAATACTACAGGAATATCTGTAGTAGCTGCTGCTTTTGATTGTATTTCGTGCCCAACGCGTTGTTGATGATGATGTGAATTGTGAAGACGTTCCATTCAAAACTGAAAACTGAAAACTTAAACTTTTTGACAGTGTGTATAACGTGTAAATTTACCTGCTTTCTTTCTTTGCATGTACAAAAGGAAAAGGACAGGATTTGCATTACTGAATATGGAAATGTGAAAGTCTCACACTCAAATGGAAATATAATATCCCAAGTCCCGTCTAGATTCTAGATTTTAGCTTTTAGATTCGAGTCTACATAAAATGAAGAAATGAAATGACTTTGTGTTTAATACACTTTTGATTCCTTATTATTCTCTTTGCTTTTCCTTTACTTTACTTGACTTTACTCTGTATTGTGTTTTTGGACATATCCACTGATTCACATTCAGTTGTCGCTCCAACGATTCCCGTCTCCTTTCCCCATTTATTTTCCCTTTGTATTCTCATCATAATCAACATAATAATAACAATAATCATAATACTTTTACTCCTTGGATTTTCTTTATTCCTATATTTGAATTCCACCCCTTTTCTCCTACGCCAACCTCCATCCCACACATAATACAGGTTCAGTTATGATTTTAATGTACAGTCCCCAGTTCCTTGCATTTCCTTAGAAATCCCATTATGAATTATATTAGACATTAGAAACTAAACACTAGCAGTAGCATCTAAAATCTACAAGTCTAGCATCTAGAATCTAGGCGCAATTTAGAATTTGAATTTGAATTTGGAGTTTAGAGTTTGGAAATTTGGGGATTGGAAGGGGGTGGATAAAAGAAGGAAAGAATGGGGAAAATAAATACATGGGAAACCTCACGCTGCCTCCTGTCCCCGACAATCCACAGACAATAAAATAGAGAAATGTAATAAATATGCATATAAATAGGTTGATGGAAATTAAAATTAAAAGGTTTTCTTCCAATTCCAACCTTCTTCTCCTCATTCTCGTTCTCTTTCTCGTCCAAACTTAACTCAAGTTCCTTTGTGAAAACAAAGAAATGAGTAAAATGGAAGATGACAAGTGGACAGAGAAATGTTTCCCCATTCAAACTACAACAAGAAAAACTGGAACTGGAACTAGAACTAGAACAAGAATTACAAGTGGAACTAGAGCTGGAACTAAAACGAGACCGAGAAAGTACAGAGACAGGAATGAAGAGGAAGAAAGTTGAAGATTCAAGACTGAGGGAAGGACGTGGACGTAGAATTATCCTACACAGTAATCCTCAATCTTCAAGCATCTAGAATCTAGAATGTAGTAGAGGAAAAGTTTGTTCCTCTACTTCTACTTTGATTTTCCATCTCTGTCTTTCTCACTTTCATTTTAAATTTTCTAGTTTTCTCGTTCAACAGTCACACTCACACACTCAGCATAACACCCTTACTTTTTCTCTATTGTCGACCTCCTTTCTTCTCCTCCTTCTTCTTCTTCTTCTTGAAGAATTCCTCTAAACGTGAGAGACAAAAAGTACGACAGAATATAAATCAATAAGTTTTTGCAAAGATAATAATGAGAATCTGGGTTGTCTGAGAATCTGAGGAGTGAAAAGTATTCATGTATACCGAATATGGAACACCGAAAAAACTCGGAGCTCTCCATTACACTAACCATTCTCTTTATTCTTGAAAATATACCTTGCAAAATGTCAAGCATAATCCAGTAGTTTACAAACCCAGAAGAGAAACAAGTTATTCTCTGAATTCTGAAGTATAAATCCATATTTTGCATTTTCATATTTAGATATTTGACTGTTGTAACTTTTTGTAGTTGCAAAACTTATTTTAGTACAATAAAAAATTAATTAGCAAGGTTATTGTTGCTTTAAATTAGTTGATTAATTGAGCTATACACTATACACGTCTTTCTGTATTTGGTGACACAGTTATGAGTCTTGATTTAAAAATAAAATGATTGTGCACTCTCTCTAACTCTGTAGCGCACATAATAATATTATTGGAAATTCGTGCGTTCATTTATATCACAGCCTTGATTTTTGTATCTGTGTATCTTTTTGTATTATTATTTATTCTTTTGTATTTTGTAGTTGAAGGTCTATCTCCATTTCTCTGTGTGTTACCCGGTCATTAAGACTAATACTTTTGTTACACGAGGAAAAAAACAACGTTATTACATTATGTGTATTATGTGTACAGTTGTACACATTGTAGTATTGTGCTCCTTACATGAGATTGTATTGTATTGGGTTGCATTGTACTGCATTGTACTTACACTCGACTGCATAGTTATAGTAATAGTAATAATAATAATGCACAATATGATACAGATATACCTACTTCAGTCATAAATATATGATTGTACACGGATAATTTCCATGTACTTGTACTGGTTTTTTTTTGCTAGATGTAACATTATTATATATTATTTGTATACATATATTCTGCATAATATATACAAAATCCTCTTTATAAGCTTTGCATAATTGACTCAGTTTTCTTCTCTCTCGTTTTGTTTCGTTACTCAAAGTCTCAAAGTCTCAAACTCTCAAAATTCAAACTGTTACTCGTACATCATACTGATACGGAAAATACTGAATACTGAATACTGAATCCTGAATCCTGATACAGTGTCAAATGTATAGTGTGCTATATGCACATTATGTACAAAATACATGGAGACTTGTTTCTTCTCTTTCTTTCGTAAGGTTCTTTTACTCCCCAGTTATTTTACGATATGATGAGCGAGCTGAACCGAGCTGAATTGAAGCTTTTTTTGTCTTGAGCTAACGAACAAGAACAGAAGATGAAGAATGAGAAGAAGAAGGCAGAGAGAGAGAGAGAGAGAGAGAGCAGAGCAGAGTGAGCATAATTCACAATGCTCAAACAATCTTGAATCTCGAATGGAACATTGAACGTTGAACGTTGAACATTGTAAGGCTCAGCAAGGAATCTAGGTAAAGTCGATGGCAAGACTTGTCACGTTTTTTAAACTTCATCTTCATCTCCTCGTCTTCTTCGTCTTCTTCGACTTGTTCGACTCTTCTAGTCTTCCACTCTTCCACTTTTTCATTCTCAACTCAAAAACTCCATCGACAAGACACAACATAAAAAGTACGGATATACATTATAAATTATAATATAAACTTACTTACTGTACTCTACTGATAATTCAAATTCAAATTCACATTCACATCTCAACAACAAAACAACGAGCCCATAAAGATATACGTACAAAAGACAATATCCATTCCCTGCTACATCTACATCATTGTGCATTGTACACTGTACACTGTATATTGTATATACATCTGTATCCAAAAAATATAATCAGCTATTACAACATCCAACATCCTCCATTACCTACAGCCTACAACCTACAAAGTACAAAGTACAAACTACAGATATCTTTGATTTTGTACAGTATTAAGAGTTGAGAGTACAGCCTAGCTCATTTGTTCAGACAATACAATACAATGAGCAATCTAAAATCCACAACAATGCCTTGGCACAATATTGCAACGGAGTAGTGCATATTGTATACACATGGACCAAAACCAAAGCTCATAATAGCCAAGTGTCTTGTGTGCTTATTATATTTCACAGTATTATCATAACCATAACCATTTACCTTTATCTATATTATGTATTACATATTATGGTGACTGAAAAATATTGAAAGGAGGAGAAAAAAAAACAACAAGAGGACCATTTGATTTTTAGTTTGAATTTTTTGGAATTGGATTTGGTTTGGTTTCCCTTAGTTTGGCTTAGTTTTCCCTCCTCACTCCTCACACACACATTCAAAAAATTCACAACGCACAATTCAGTTTATACTCATTTTTACTCTCGAATCTCGACTCTCTACTCTCAACACTTGGATTTATAATTGAAAAAAATCTCATCAGAGCAAAAATACAAAGGATGAGAAAAGAGAAAGAGTGGAATGGTAAATGGTAAATGGTAGATACGATAAAAAATGATGACGAAAAGTAAGTCAAGACAGCGTCGACAATACAAGTACAACCTACAGATAACAGATAGTGTGTACAGTAAAAAGTAGACAGAGACAGACGCAAGCTGCATTCACAATTTATTTACAAGGAGAGAAAAATGATCAAGTAAATTGGAATGAAATCAAGATAATAAGAAGAGGAGTTGGACAAAATACTGATACTGATTTTCGTATAGGCATAATATCAAAGATGGTGTACTTTTATTACGTTATGCGTTATGCGTTATGGATTATGCGTGTGTATGTAGGTATCTGTAAATTGAAGGGAAAAGGTATGCTACAATGTAGAATGTACATGGCACAGTGTTTAGAGTTTAGAGTCGGGGTTTAGAGTAGAGAGTTTAGAAGGGCAGAAAGGACGTGTGCAATATCCAATATACATTATGGATTACACACGTAAGTGCCAAAGCTGGGAGATGATGAGCGGTACATAATGAGACGATGAAAAATCACCAAAAGAAAAATCATATTCATTCGAGATATCGGAATCTTCTTCTTTTTCTCTTCTTTTCCTTCTCTCACTTCATATTGAAAGTCATTACATTGTATACATTCTCAGTGTACAGAGTACAGAGAGTGGTTATTGTTATGCGATATTTGGCATATGGAATATGGAATATGGACAACGCATGTATTGAGCAAAAAGTATTCACACACAGAAAGAGAGAGAAAAAGGTGATGGTGATGGGGTTGCAATTCCCATTCCGATTCCTAATTGGTTTGCAAAGTTGGAAGTCGTGCTTTCATATGGTCCTACGTTCATACACTCTTTTATAGAGAAAAAGAATAGTAAAATACTTGTACATTGTACGTTGTACATTGTACCGAGTGCAGAAAAATGTAGATGGATAGGCCGGGGTGATTCAAAAAAAACATGATGCTCTTCATGATAAAAATGAAGATGGTAATGATTATGATAATGATAATGATGACGAGGACGAGAAGGATGATGAATAATACTCAAAAACCCGTTAGAAATTCCAAATCAAACCCTCAAAAATTAGGTAGATGAAATGAGGAGAAAAATGACCATCTTTAACACTGTACACTGTACACTGCACATTGTACATTGTGCACCTGTAATGTATTGACTATTGTTAGTAGTTAATATTAAAAGCTCTAAAAAGATTCGACTCTTTGAGAAATACTTATGTACATTCATCAGCTTCCAAAAATGAATTGCTTAAACTGTGTACAAATCACCATGTACATTGAAAATCTTTCCACCGCTCATTGCTGAATTTTCACGTAAACTATTGTTTATTTTGCTCCCTTGTTCATCATTGTTTCTTACAATGATAATGGTAATGGCAGTTAACTGTTTACCAGTACCAGTACAAGTACAAGTGCCGATTCATCAAAAGGGTAAAATATCCATGTACAATGTACATTTTACATTCTACCTTTACTCACGCATTTTCACCGTTCACCATTCAGCATTCACCGTTCTATACAAATAACTAATTTTTCTTCCCTCAGATTTATTCCACATTTTCATCATTGATTGCATTTATCTACATTCAACAGTTTTTAGGTGAAGTACAGTCTAAAGATATATCTTTTATACCTATTATTTCCACACCAAATGTTGGGCAATTAGATGGCTTCATGTGTAATTTACATGATGTAAAAGTAGAAGAAAAGGGCTAAAAATAATAGGAAATTCCATCCAGAATCCGGAATGTCGAGTTGTGGACTAGTGGAATTACACAGATTATATAAATTACTCTCTCAATCTAATTCATCTATCCATCCATCTTCTTTTCTACCTTTTCTTTGAAGATTTACACACGAAAAGTCAAGAATGGTGAATTCCAGATTCCATGATACTTGTATAATATGTAAGTCTGCAAAGGTAATGAAGAAAATCACCATGACCAAACGTTTCCATTTTGCAGACTCAAGAAAAGAGGAAAGTGCGGCATTGACTAATTTTAATTGTAAGATTTCTTTAAATACGATGTAAAAGCTTTGCAAAAGGTTTAAAGTTATCTTACATAATAATGGATGTATCTCCATCCATATATACAATATAAACATTAAACATATATGCAGGCATACTGTATTAAGACTTAATGAGACAATTTCCCTCCTTTTTGTTCTTTTAGGACTAGGTATTAAAGAGGGACTGAATATGCGTGAAAATTAATCAGAGGATGAGAAAGGGGCTGAATTGAGAAGCCTTGACTAATTTTGTTCTTTATAAAAAAAGGACGAATGCTGATGTTGATCATCCGTTTTTAGACATCAAACACATTCATCCACGATGATGATGATGATGATGACGATGGTCATGATAATAAGACGATGAATGATGAAAGACCAGAAAGTAGAAATTTTTTTTGTGTGTCTTCTTCTTTTCTTGGTTTAACGTGTAGCGTGTGTAGTGTGTAGTGTGTGGGTTGCAGGTAGTTTTACTTTTTGATATTAGACCAAACACATGCATTTTATGTATACTTGGATGTGTCATATCTTTCCCCCTCCACTTCCGCTCGTCAATTATATGTACACTAACTAAAAACCATTATTATTATTGTTATTGTTGTCTCTTTGTTGGTAGATGAAGCTACTGCACGAGTAACTTTTTTTTATTCTCTATGAATTTCATCTTCCTTTACTAAGGATTGAGGATTGAGGTAAAACGGTCAGTATCATAATCGTAAAAATGATTTGATGAAGTCATCTTTTCTACACTAACCTTTTCTCTACATAAATATACGTCTAATGTTTGGTTTACTAATTTCTAATTCTTGATTCCTGACTCTTGATTCCTGATCGTTTCAATTTTCTTACTCATGTACTTGAAATTTGAAACATCAATCACATCAATTTTAAAACAGTAGGAAAGAGTGCAATTGAATTTTTTCTATCCCCACAACTTTAAACTTTCTCCACTTTAAAAATAAATGACCATTTCCTTATCCTCTTTTAATTTACCTTTTACAAATGATGAAACAATGAATTAACTTAAATTGTTTGGAGTTTTGAGTTTTGAGGATAATACAAATACAGGGGATTTTAAAGGAGACTAATTTAAATTAGTATTAGATGCTCTTCTTCACCTCATTGTCGTGATGCTTTTCATTCCTTCCCTTCACATTTTGTATCTCTTATGAAAAGAGTGCAAAACCTGTGTGTTCTTTACAAATTTACAAACCTTTTGATTTGAATGAGGCTGATGAAAAGCGTGGTAATTTATAACATTTAGAGCTGTACACTGTACATGATCCATCTTAAATGTTAAATGTGTTACATAAAGGTGAGAACAGAGGACGGGACTATGAACTATGCATAAGAGTTGAATGGCATTATCCATGGAAAGATTAGTATATGCACTAATGCACTATGCACACTTTTGATATGATAGTTAAATGAGCGCGATAAGTTTTTGGTTGAAAATATAAATTATTTCAGCATTCAGCATTCAAGATTCAAGACAAAAACAAAGACAGGGACAGAGACAAAGGATACGGAGAGACAACTCGACACGAGAGGATTGAAATAATACATGACATGTTGTAGACTTGGACTGTGGATTGTAGATGCAAGAAGAAGGATAGGATGTGACTCTCAAAAATACACAGTGTCAGTTTTAAAACCATTGCTCTATGCTCTAGTTTAGTTTGCTAGTTGGTTGTAGGTTGTAGGTGGGAATTGACGGAGGAGTGAGGAGTGAGGACTGAGCTTTGCTTATGTATATTTCGTGAGAGTACATTTAGACGAAACGTGATGGAAAGTGGCTTAAAATTAGTGGATAAATAGCCAAGAGAGAGAAGAAACAGATTCACAGAAAATGAATGCATGACGAAAGGAAATCGTCTCATTTTTTATGTACTCGGAGCACTTCTCTCTGTTTTTATTCCTCTTGTCTCATCACTACCAAACCAAACCAAACCAAACTAAACCAAAGGACGACTAAACACATTGCCTTCCACTTTTACACTACACACTATACAGTATACAGCCTGTCTTAACTCTTTAGGTTTAGGTTTAGCTTTTAGCTGAAGACAGGTACACAAAAAGTCAGGACTTGTCTCTCTGATATTAACACTGTCCACATGCAATAGTTTTCATGATCCTACAGTACACCAGTATCAAATTGATACAGGATTACTTTTAGTTACTAATTCTCTAGCGTCTAGCGTCCAGAGTCCAGATTACAGAAAGATACTCTATCTGTCTCTCTAGATAAGTATACAATATTATGTAACATGAACTTTGAAGAACGGAACGGACTGCTGGGAAAGAAACCAAAAAGACAAAAGCAAAAGCAAAAACATACAAAACATGTATTTTCTATGCTCTGTTTAATGTATAATGTACAATTTTCAACTCATTCTCATTCTATCGTCAAGGAAAAAATCATAAGAAAATCATTGTAATAATAATAATAATAATGTGTGTGTGTGTCTGACAATGCTAATGGAAGAGTTGAAACTTGTAATTCACAAAACTGGTGTCGAGTTACCTCAGTCAGTCACACATATCGAGTTCAGCTCATAGATACTTTATGCTTTATACTACAGCATAAATTGATATCATACGTTGTACATTACAGATTATACAACATCTTTTCCTCTCATTCTCATCTTCAACACAACCCACAACGACAAAACCATACAGCTCATCATATCTATATTCTACATGTACGCATTACGCATCATACTCATCACACTCATCATCCAATTCCAATTCCATTCATCGTCTATAATTTCCAAAATCCAACACGTCATTATAAAACACCACAACACCAAAATGGACAATGGACACTCCTTTTCTTATTCTACATCCACACAACGGACAACACACAATTGTACATTCTACACATAATGACAATTATCCACTGATATCATACATATAAATTTACTATATCTACGTGAAAAGATATCAAGATTGATGAATAAATTGGCCATTCAGATTCGGATTCGGACTTTTATTTCCAATTTTATCCCATTTATTGCAAAATCCAAAATTTTCCAAAATCCTGAAGTTTCCAAACCTTTGAAGATCCTCATTTTTCTCAAGGTATGTACATTCTCTCAGCCTGGAATCTAGAATCTAGAATCTGGGATCTGGGAAAATGAAAAACCTGGGTATTCTTTTTTGAAGTAAAGAAAACACACCCTTTTATTTTCCAGAGTAGCTATGCTTGTATACATGTGTGTAATATAAAATATAATACAAAGGTATACATAATTCGGTAGAACTATAGAACCATAGAAAAAAATGAAGTGTTTAAATGTACTCCAGTTTGTCCTCATCAATTTTTCGAGGAAGCCAGATAAATGTAAAAGAAAGAAAGAAAGAAAGAAAGAGGTAAAGAAAGAGAGGAAGGAAGGGGGAAAAAACTCTTTCAAAATAAAATAAAGGCTTTTAGTTCAGAAAGGGTATGGTATGGAATGGCATGGGATGAGTAAACACCTAGCTGCCTGCAGTGTTACCTGGAAACCTGACCCTTTCGTCCCAACTGTGACACTCAAAACTCAAAGAAAACAATTTGACACCCACACTTGCTCTACGTCTCGATTCACTTATGTATTGTGTACACTGTACAAATATGTACGAGTAGATATCCGTGTGTTTATTTCTCACCTCGACAACCAAACAACCAAACACGATGAGCAAAGGGATGGAGAATGGGGAAAAGACAATGTGTGTATCAGAAGAAGAAAAAAGGTAAAAGAAGCCAAGCCAGACCAAGAGTTTGTTCTGAATGAGAATTATGCATCACATGACATCACACATCACACGTCTTGTCATGACTCCAATCATCACTACTATTATTATTATCACGATGCACTGTCCTCTGTGCACTGTTCAGTGTGCAGTATTCTGTATGCATCCTCATTCTAAATTAAAATTAGAATGAAAAAAAACTAGAATATAATCAAGTGTCTTGCACCTACTTACTATTATATTTTGTATCCACTCCTCATAGAGTTGGCCGTTGTACATAATTGTAATCGTACTGTTATGAAGAAGCAGGAGTGAAATATTGTACATTCAGGATAAAATGAGGTGGATCCACACACAATAAAAAGAACTCAAAGTCGTGTGCAATATGTACAATGAGGATTTCATTGTATGGAGAATGGAGAATTGACAGTATATAGAATATAGAGAAAGAGTAATTGTACAATGTCCATTGTATACATGCATTGTACATTGTACATATATTGGTACATTTTGCATTTGTTCCACGGTAAATTTGAATCAGAGGATTATCAGAGGATTTTTGATCTGTACAAGTTACAAGTACAAGCAGGAGTGTCTAGTGTCTATATAAAAGGCATTGTTCATCTTCTTACTTACATACATAGACATACACAGATGAAAAAGTATACCACAACACACCACAGCCACTCTTATTCATTATCATCACCGTAAATTAGGAATAGGATTTCATTTCAATTTATTTAGATTTAGATTTAGTCCGACTGCCTCACTGACGAAAGAAAAAGTAGTCACAAATCACAATGGACTCAAGACTCGGCTACATTTTGCACACACAGCATAAAGACTTTTATTTTATTTTATTTTGTATTAGGCATTGCTCAAACTTACTTGTATGTAGAGATTTGCATGTCATTTAGAATCTAGCTGAATGATGATGGATGCTGGATGCAACATCATGATTCTTTAGCCTAAAAAGATGTTTCTCAGTATTTCTCAAAGTATTTCACTAGAACATGCATAACATGTACAATGTACAATGTATAATGCATAATAGATAAAAGCCATTCTCTACAAATTAGCATCGGATTTGAAATGCAATACATAGATACAGATATTTATGTGATTGTACTTGATGCTTGATACTTGATACATGATAAATTACGATAAGTATCCAATAACAAGAAGAAGGAGTAAAGCGTAAAGAGGGAAGAGTGGTACACGATAATACACGAGTATTTCATCAAAGTCATTAGCCATTAGTCTCCACTCTCTACTGTTGAACGACAGAGAATCACTCTACTTTTCTATTTTGTATTTTCTATTCTCTATTTTTTCAATCACTGAGATAAAAAGATCCTGACTTGTCTTTGCTTTTGTTATAAATAGAATAGAGACAAAATTATAAATGTCACTGTCAAAAGGGAAAAAGCTCTAAACTCTGCATTCTACATTCTAATACCTTGAATGATAAAAAATGTGACGGATGAGGGTACTAAAATTGTTTCTGTATCTCTATCTGTAATCTGTATTATTCTTTTAATGTCGCTAATTTGTTTTGTTTTGTTATTCCATGGGATTCCAAATCCAATAGATCCAATAGAGTGTGTAGTTTATTTTTCCATCTAGTTTTCCCATGACCCATGATATTAAACTATGCCGATGTTCATGCCGATGTCAAGTTCACTTAAGATTGGAAAAAAATATCAACTTGACAGTTGAAAGCAAAGGTGAAGACTTAAAAAAGATGCCGAGTATATTTTTAGTATTTATAAATGATTGTGTCGTATGATGGGGATGTTTTTTATGTTTTATGTACAATATGGAATAAGCGGCTATGAGCTCTGAACTATGAATATTCGGAGGATTAAAAAGAGAGTATCAACTCGTACTAAATACAGTATACAGTTACAAAAAAATTGAAAAGAGGATCAAACTTACGTTATAAATAATATATCGCTCTTCTTCAGCTTCGCTGGTTCCAGGTGAATACACAGGACAGATGATGTTCACCTGATCATATGGTAGATTATCTCGATTCACGTCGATGATATGGTCCGTATTGTCAATGCGAAATCTGAAATCAGTCAAAGAAATAAAGATATTTTATAAGTACAGTTGTTTTTTTTGTATAGATTCAAAATTCAAGAGATGATTATGATTCAAAATGGATAATCCTTATGATAGATATTAAATTCAAGTGTTCTTATACAATATACAGTACAAAATGTAAAATGCCCAAGTATTAAGTATGCTGTATGCACGTCTAAAACTATTACAATCATTCCCTTTGTCTTGAGTCAATATTCAATAGTGAATAGTGAATGGTGAATGGCTGTCGAAAATGGAGAAGACAGACGACAGAAGACACATTCGACATTCGACATCACAATTCACAATTCACAGCGGTGTAGAATTTAGAAAACATAAAATCCTCAGATTCTTCAAAGCTTCATGCATTCATTTATTTATTATTATTATCTGCACACATCTATACAATCTACAATATCTACAGTTTATAGTCTATATTTAAATCCTATGAGACGTTTCATCGTCTTTTGTATGTAGAATGTAGATGTAATTTTGAATAAAAGTATTAAGTATGCATGGCAAGAAATTCACGGTACATAAAATTAAAGGCCGAGAGGAACATGCTTAAAGACAATGAAGGATGCTTAATAGTTAACAGTTAATAGTACTACGCACATTTACGCATCATCATTATTATCGTCATCATAATCTTGATCACGGGTCTAATCATAGTCATAATCCCAGTCCAAATCCAAATCCAAATGGAAGTGGATGAGTTCTATTGTGTTGTGTTTTTTTTTTGAGGACTGAGATTGCTCAGTCTTCAAGTGTATGGAGTAGTTTGGTATGAAAAGTATATGAATGCTTGATCTTTTCTCAAGAATGAATGCCATGAATATTATTATTATTATTATTGTTCTAGATCTTGAGATGTATCTTTATCTTTATCTTTGTCGTCTTTTGCACAGAGTAGACTAGAGTAAATTGTCATTGTCATTGTTGTTATTATTATTTTTGTTGTTGTTCATTGTACATTGTAACGCCGCTGACTGGTTGCCTGCAAGTCTGAATGCAACCAGCAAACGGCCTATGTATGTAATAAATAATATCATCATCATCTTAGACATGAAACCTTGAGTACTTGAGTAAAAAAAGAAGTTCATGTATCATTTACCATTTACCATTTACTAGTACTCTCTTCCTAATCTGAGAAAGAAGTAGATCCCTCTTTTTCACTTCTCTCTTTCTCTCTCTGTACTCTGTTCTTGTTAATTCAATGTGAATATGCATAAGAATAAGGATGCACCAGCTTGTGTATAAAAAATTGATGGATGTGTAGATTTACTATTTGTTAGAGTTTAGAATCAAGAGTACAGAGTACAGAGTCTCGAGTCATTTATATCATGAGAACAGAAGAGAGAGGAAGAATGAATAACAAGCAAACACGGGTTGACAAGTGAACGATTCAATGAATCAGCTTTTAGCTTCTCCACAGCATGGCCCAGTCCAAAGCCAAAGACATAGTAACAGAGTCACAGAGTCACAGAGCCGTAGAGTCAGGAGGAGCCGAAAATGTCAATGGGGAAAGAAAACATGACAAAGTCGTGACAGTGGATTTACATGATGGTTGATGGTCCGCACAACAATAGTACACAACATGGAAACAGCATAGAAAGCACATGTACAATGTGCACTGTACATGAAGCTCTCTTCTTTCAATCCCATCCAGAGACATCCAAAGACAGCATCACATTCATGATTATTATTTCTTGAGCTACAACATTCATGAGTACTTTCATGTATTCTAATAGAAAGACAATCTTCTTGTTCTTCTTCTTTGTCTTCCATTTGTTCTGTGTTCTGTGTGAACAAATGAAAAAAAATAGAACATGTCCATTGACAAGGTAAATGGTAAATGAAATGAAATGAAACCAAAGTACAAGAAACAACCAGAAGTCATGACTGACCGACAACCCGCAATTTGAATATACAAAGAAGATCAAAGAGGAAAAATTAAATTCAAGATTCAAGTGTCAGGCTTCGGTCGACAGTGGATGTGTCAATCCATCTTTAAAAAATTGAAACAATCCTGCACCACACGACAAAAGTCCTGACAAACCTTTGTAGCTTCTAACATCCATAATGGACATGTTACATGTATCAAAAAGGTTCCAAATTCCAAACTGTACACTGTAGACTGTAGACTATAGATAAGTCTTAAGTTTCAAGGAAAGAGAATTGAGAATCAAAAAATCCAATATGGAATATAGAATATCGAATATCCAATATCAAATTTCAAATTCCTCAAGTCTGCTCAATAAAATGTAAAGTACATGAATAAAACTAACACCTGAGCCATCAAGCTCTTTACACTTTAGACAAAATGCGTTTACACCTTGAAACATTGAAACACTGAAGATATTAAAAATCCCTGCAGGTTTCCTTTCCTCGTTTCTTAATGGGTTCTGCATGTAAATATTTGGAGAAAACGAGCAGGAGCAATGCACAATCTTTGTAAATGTGCCCCATCAATTGGTCATTTCTACAATGTGCAAATTGTAAACGATCACTTGAACAAGAACAAAAACAAGAGAGAACAAAAATGATGCATAAGTGTAGACTCTAGACTCTATAGACACATACAAAGTTATAGTTTCAAGTCCAAAGTGTTAATGGGAATGTGATAAGAAAATGGATGGCTGTAGTTGACCAGGATCTCGACATTGCCATTGCCATCGCCATCGCCATCGACATTAGACACTAGACACTCGACGATACATTTAAAATTGTAAATAAAGGTAAAGACAAAGTTTTTATCCATCTTTTTTGCATAAAATGTACATCATACCAAAGAAAAAATTCTGATGGTTGATGATGACTTGTAAAATACTTTGTACAAAGTACATGCACATGTATATGTATATTGTGCAATGTCTCTTACACTGTGTGCACTTATGTGAATGTGTTTTTGGTTTTTGTACATGTCTGTGTATTAAATGCTAATAGATGGTTACTCGTTACTATTTACTATTTAGTATTTAGTAGTTACTGCTGCGGTGCTTTGGTGGTTTGATATTTTACTTGAAATCTTTTACCTTTTACCAACTTTTCTACTCAATGGAATGGAATGAAATGAAAGCCCGAGGCTGGACAACTTGCTCACAACTCACAATCAACTACACACGCACGCAAATGCATATACATCATCGATATAGATAGATACAGCTATAGATGTGTTGAGTGATACACAAGTATAATATAATATATAATACACACAAGCAGAAATCTCATAAAGCTCTCCTCTTTTTCCCTTTAATCTCTCACCATTTTAATTGTTGCACCTCGACAAAAATGCAAAGTACGCCATGTACTTTGTACATTATAAACATAAAGACTACAAATTGTTTTCTTGTCCGAATTGGAATATTGAATATGAAATAGTTGCAATTTCCAATCCACTCAAAAATCAAAGATCAAAATACAATACAATTAAAAACTTACTATACATATTGCACACGCCCTTCAATTGCGATTATTTACCTACACATATTTTTGATCTATTGTAGGAATGTGTACAGTTGGTCTTTTACCTGTTTTTTTTATAATTAAAAAATTAAAACTGGAAATTGAAATGCGGTCTCTGTTCATCCTGCAATACAACAGGGGAAAAGATGACACAAAAGCCAAAAGCTTTCCTTATACCATAATCCTGTATGAATATCACTGTTATGTTTTGTCATGTTGTGTCTTGTGGATTCATATTATTATTTTTTATTACCATTTCCACTGCGCCGTACACAGTACGGTATCTTATGGTTTATAGTTTATGGAGTGAGGAGCAAAAGCAACAGCAACAAAAAGAAGAACGAGAATATATAAAATATAAAATATAGAATCTTTTTTTTTTGAATGGGTATGGATAGAGAAAGAGAGAAAGAAGTTCAAGTTAATTGAAATTGCTTCATAAAGCATCTCTTGATTTCTTCTTGAACGCTCATTATAAATAATACGTGTTCGTGTATCTAGTATCTAGTCGAATAAGAATTATACTGTGGGGTGTAGAGTGTAGATACATGTTTTATGTTTTATGTAAGACGTAAGATGTAACCTACACGAGTTCAACTTTAATCTATCTACACAAGAAAAAAATATCATCATATCATACATCATATATTATGCTTGTGCATTTTGTCGAACAAAACGGAATGCAGATTTTTTTTTACCTATTGTAAATTGTATTGTACAAAAGTTATTAATCCGTGTGTATAAATTCACACATGCACAATTTTTTATAATTTACAATGTTGGATAATGTTCTTGCTCACTCACACGTCTGAGATTATCTTGCATTGTATTGTATATTGTATTTTGTATTGTCTCAGTGGCTCAACTCGACTCAACTCGGGTCGGTTCGACTTGACTTGACTTTGACTTGACGCAAGTTGAATCTTGAATCATGAATCATGAATCGTACAGGTGTGAATTGTTGCAAAGTTGCGAATCCTCAAGTTTTTCTTGTTTCTATCCCATATGCACATATGTATGCACGTAACATTTGCACATTGCAGATTATGAGACTCACATGCATTATGTTGTCTGATTGCAAATTGTAGATAATGCGAGTCTCACGCGTCCACGGATAGACTCCTTTTGCTAGTGTATAAACATAAGCATAAGCATATGTACATTTTATAAAGTGCATCAGCTCCACACTCCAAGAAAGAGAGAGAGAGAGAGAGGTTGGAAAAACAAGAGAAAAGTACACACAGCAGTGTAATTGTAATCATCATCAGCCTCATCATCATTATCGCGTTTCATAAGGTGATTCCTCAGATAGCTTTGAATATTATTCATCCCAATGTACAACACAATAAAATACAATACAAACATGTGTAATCTATATGTAGAATGTAGAATGAAGAATGTAGAATGTAGAATGTGGAAGGTACATAGGAATTTTCGAAGAAGAATTGGCTGTGTGAATATCCAGATAGAAGATAAGATGCATTCTACATTCTACTGCATTTACAATGTACATTGTACATTGTGCAAGTAATATTTAATATAAGTATGATGCATAATACAAGTCAACATCTTTTAACACAGCTTTTTTTGCCGTCCTCTTCTGTAGACTGTAGACAGTATTAAACAGCCGAGTCAATACATAGTTATCGTGTTCATTGTGCATGTTCATGTTCATGTTCAACGGACATTGTACATTACATCACATACGACGTTGTATCGTATGAAAGTTGAAACTTGAAGCTTGAACATGAGAATGAGTATGACTATGAGTTTTTCCGAATATGACTGTAAATGTTGTAGATTATCGAAAGAAAGAGAAGGAAAAGTTATCCCATGTCTACAGTCTACAGTCTACAATGTACAATCTACAGTTCAAAGTCTTATTGGATTTGTCTATTGGTTATCACAACATAATATAATAATATGTGATGAGAGAAGACACGTAAGAAAAAAAACATGGTTTTTTTTCTCCACTTGTTTCATTTTGAGTTATATGAGTCAAAAAGAGAGGGACGTTGGCCTCCATTCCATTCCATATAATATGTACAATGTACTATCCTTTATCAGCCATCGTCTCTTTTCTTTCTTTTTCTCTCAATATTTTGCTTTTTTCACAGCAACATTGGTTCAGATTAATAATGTGCTTGAGCATAATGAGCCGCTGTTACACATGTACAATGTACAATGTATACGGTCGTCTGAATGATGACTGGCTGTGGCTCTTGCTGGAAGGAAGGAGGTGCACACCACAAGGACTTTCCACAACTTCAACTACTTTTTCCGAGCTCCGAGTCAGTGCCACATAAAACATAAATTTCCACGTTCGTTATTAGTGCCCATCTTAATATTATTGATTCGGGAAAAGGAATAAAAAAATAAAGCCCTCCGGATCATTAGCACATCACATCAAATCACAGTATAACATGTAAGTAATACAAAATACAAAACGTAGTGTATTATACATTGTACTGTATTATATACTGGATTATATTGCACAAGGCATCGCATCATCACCCGTCCTTCACCTAGCAAAAATTCCAAACTTGAAACGTTTCTTTCTCATTTTTAGGAAGCGAAGCTGACTATTGAAATACTCGTGTCCGTCCGTCCGTCTGTGGACAATATGTATATAACATGCATTGACTAGCCCATATACTTTA